>OZ026569.1:3080470-3115470 GCA_964020155.1 Chondrilla cf. caribensis
GTTCAGTCAGCAACTTAATTGTACCTGTATGGTCTTCCTTCTGTGGATGCGTCCAATCAGGAATGGTACTGCTACTTCTTGATATACATAGACCACTGTAGAAATTCTTCTGATTTCGTGTCATCTGACTAAGCCATCATCAAAATAGCTATGGACTGTCTTGTCCAGAATGACACAGCTCTGTCAGCAACATGTACTGGTAGGGCTTTCCTTTAGGGGATGAATTGGCACAAAGAATGGTAATGTTGTTACACGGGATGGTGGTGCTTATATATTGGTGGTACGTAAGACATTATCCAATCCATACACGGCAGTGCAAGTATAAGACTTTTCTGCAGTTGAGATTTTCATTGGAATCCCAAAGCCACCAAATAAGAGCAGTTTATCATGATTTCAACATGTCAACTGTAATAGGAGGTTTAGTGGGTTTTTCTAATATGTACATGTCTAATGTCATGTAGTACTCATCACAGGTTTAACATACACCCAAAATGGCTGAAAGTTGTCTGATAGTTTCAGACTATTGATTACTGTAATGAACCAATATTTCAATGTCATGTAGTATTACCATATTCTCACGCATATACATTGATTGAACTTATATCTCTATAACTCGAAATGGCTGAAGGGTGTATGGTAAAGTTAGACTATTGTTTACTGCAACGGAACAATAGTTGCCTTGTGCTGATGTATGCGTGTGTGTGTGTGAAAATTGTAATCAAAATCTCACATATCAGGATATTCACTTGTCAACACTGGATGCTGCATTCCAGTTCCCACTGTGACTAGATGCATAAAATTGTGCATGTGTTGGCCAATGGATATTCACTTGTACTGGTATTTACAAGTTGAATTGCTCATCAACACTGAAGCATTTCTGTGGAAGGTCACCGGGATTAGGTCACACTTTAAATATGTGTACACAGAACGAGTGTGACTCACCCCATGTGAGGTTTTGAACACTTACTCCAGTTGGCATAGTGATGTTCTGAGTTCTGCATATTTGACAGCGAGCAATGCCTCTAACAGTTGCCCTGGCTGGTGTTGTCGCAAGTGACTGTTGCGTTGTAAACGAACTCAACGGTAGCCATGGTGATGTAGGTTGTGTTTTTTCCGCACAGGTCTCCCCCAACATGGTGTTAGCAGCTGATATTCCTGGAAGGAAAATAGGTAATTGCTTGTTTTAGAATGTGTGTTGAACAGTGATTTACTTTGATCACAGGAAAAAGGGTTTTGAATTTAGTAATCTTTGGTCCGTGGACACTTGTTTTGAAAAACACCTTTTATCAGGGGATGGAGGGTGTACGTATGTGCATGCATGCATGTGTGCGAGTGTGTATTCATACATGAATAGTGTGTGTATATGCATGCTCATGTATAGTGTGTGTGTGTGTGTGTGTGTGTGTGTGTGTGTGTGTGTGTGTGTGTGTGTGTGTGTGTGCATGTTGTTTGTTAATAGAGACAATAACTAAATTTGAGAGCTACATGACAACTCCTTACACACATACATTGCGTATGTAAATTAGTATACTACACACAAATATTCACATACACATGCAAAACACATACACACATAAACTATTCAAACAAAACAATTAACAATTCACACATATACACACAAAACACATACAGACAATAAACTATTCAAAAAAACAATTAACTATTCACACATATGCACACAAAACACACACAAACACACACATACACAGCCATCCCTACATGCACAACGTACTCCCGATGTCATTACAGCTATCTTGGAAGGTGGAATATACCCAGTAATGACTCTAGGTTGGGATTCTTCAAATCCCCCAGGTTGGCCACTCGGCTCCTGAGCCTATACTTGGTATCGACAGAGGAGAACTCTTGGTAGATACATGATAGGAGTAGAACTCTTGGTAGATACATGATAGGAGTCAAAGTCAAATCATAGAACATTATATGTGAAGGGGTTGCAAATGGTGTGTGTGTGTGTGTGTGTGTGTGTGTGTGTGTGTGTGTGTGTGTGTGTGTGTGTGTGTGTGTGTGTGTGTGTGTGTGTGTGTGTGTGTGTGTGTGTGTGTGTGTGTGTGTGTGTGTGTGTGTGTGTGTGTGTGTGTGTGTGTGTGTACATCATACTACATACTTACCTACTAATGTAAGATCTAACTCATGTATGCAGTTATTCTTGGGGATACTTGTGACAGCAAACAAATCATCCCCCTGTGTATGGATGCTGATGTGGTAGTCCATGAAGCAACAAATGAAGATGAACTTGAGGAGAGTGCGAAAACAAATGGACACTCAACACCAGGTCTGTAAGAACTGATTTTCTCCAACTCTTTGTGCATACTGTTGGTGTCTGTAATCATGTGCATTGCTGTTCTCGTGTTACGTAGGGATGGCGGGATCATTTGCCAGAGCGGTCAACGCTAAAAGATTGATACTAACGCACTTCAGCCAACGATACAAGGTAGATTTGATGCGGCGTCTGAATTGCGAAACTTGGACAACAATATGGCCGGCCGGACGTCAAATTTATAGTTTACCGTCAGTTTTTTTCTGCTTTTATTCAGGGCGAAGATGAAGAATCGATGAAAAAACTTCAAGAACAGGGTAAAAAGTCTTTTCAATCGAGCGAAGTGGTCTGTGCGCGTGACCTGCTACAAGTTTCTGTGACCGTTCGCGGTGGGAAATGAGGGCGGAGTCACGTGCAACGCTTGTTGTTCTATCTAATTATGTCGTACCGGTGACCTGTGAAGCATATAACCTCGTGCAAGGATCAGCTCGTCACTTGTGTGTAGCGTCGACTCACGGTTTTCAGTTCCGAAGACGGGTCCGCTTGACGTTATTTTGGTGCAATGCGCAGTTTGTACGGGCGGGCTTTTATCCCACTCCTTCTAGTATCCGTTGTTGGATTTGCAGCATGTCAATCTCGGCCTGATCTTAGCAGGGATTTCAGATTTATTTTGAGAGGAAGTGACGATGATGTATGTAAAGAAGATAGTTCTGACTGGAAGTCCGTTTGTTACTCCGGTGACTGCCCCACTCGTCCAGTTAACGATAAGCTTATAACTGGTCACTATGCCATTGAGGATCCCGACCCACGTAGTAACAATAAGCGCAGAATTGCCAAGATAGAGAGATGCTACGCCTACTGTATGCGCAAGGTGAGCCATTAAGACTGCTATTTTCATATGTTGTCTCTAGCTAGCCTTGTCTCATGCACACCTACGGACAGATAAAACGATCATTATTCAAATCAAGGAATAAATGATACAATAAAAACAAAACCAAAACCAAAGCCTCGGACACAGGGGTATAGGCAAATAAACATAAAATGTCATATGCCGTCCCTGGCAAGGTAGGGGTGAAAAATGTCCCCATTGGCGAAACTTGATGCGTCATTTTGGTGGACAGCAGTTCGCAAATTGCGGGTAGGGTTCCTTAATTTACTGCCACCAGTCGTCGTTACAGGCTAAGATAATCTAGGATTTTCCACCCCAAATGGTCGCATTACTAGTCATTATATTCATTTTGGTTATGTTATCAGATTCGAGGTTAATGATGATGATAAAGACCATGCCAGTTGAATTTTGCTGTGAATACGGTTACTACGTGTATAACATTGTGTATACCCGTTATTTTGACGAGGTCGCGATGGAGTACTAGCCCCGCGCGCTCGAGCTCTTAATTATAGTGTGCACGGTAACGCGGGAATCCGATATAATTCGGGGTGCCGGGACGATCGATGTATGATCTTATAGGACGAGTGTCTTTGAAGATCGACGATGTTGGGCTATATAGATGGCTAAGTGTCTGTCACAGAGCAATGCCTTACTATGTACGATCGCGAATTCGAATTAATACCGGAGTATTATAAGGTGGCGATTCTGAAATACACTCAAACCCTATACACTGGAACCTCTCTATTGCAAACCTCTGAAATGTGGAAACCTCTATAATAAGGACACCATTCTGTCTCCCAGTGTAGTACTGTAGTGTATTAAATGACCTCTGAATTGATGAAACCTCTGTAATAAGGACTAAAATTAAGGTCCAAGTGTCCTTTATAGAGAGGTTCTACTGTATATATAGGTCATAATAACCAGTGTGTTTTTGTCCTGGGTTGTACAAATTGATTTCCACTTGTCCACCCAATAGTATCCACCGACTCGACAGAACGTTGTCATCAATTCTTTATTTGAAAAGGATATCACTTCATTCCCCTGCACAGAAGTACTGAACGTGAGTGTCTGTTACTAATGTGATTTAGATATGTTGTATTTTATGTTCATTTGTTCACTTAAGTTAAAAATATATTTTTATTTTTAAGGCACCTAAGACAAACTGAATGATACCATACCTTATACACAAGTAGTGAAATTTTGGCATTGCATCAGTAGTGATGCTGGAGCCAGGGAAATTATTGATGTCATTTCAATGCAAAATGCAATTTAAAGTTGCTTAGATCATTTCTTTACAGCCCTACATTCATCTAGTATAATGCAGTAAGTACTATCCAGCTATATACCTGATTATCATTTCCATTTTTTCACATTTCACAGGCATCAATTTGTATCTCGGCATGCTTTCATCACTTCAGAGACCTGTTTAATGATATGTTCGATAATGTTCACATAGTACCAGATAGAGACTGTAGAGAATCGTGTGCAAGGAATGTAAGTTGCTACTACTGGGCACAGTGGTAAACTTTGTTCATATGATAATAATATTATTATTGTTACATGTGCACTAAATTCCGTCCCAACCCATAATTTGTCACGAAGATATTCAATGTGAGTTAAGAATGGGACTTTGGTCTAATCAGCTGGTTGGGGTGATATCCAGTGATGCATTCTTCACTCACATCAGCCTTGCACAGGTCATGTGCAATGAACCTTCAATCAGCTTCAAAAACAATCGATATTCAAGGTCTTGCTTGTAGGGTAACCCTTGCCATCTAGAAGATTGTACACTGGGAACCTATTATAATAACCTATAACATATGTGTTCCTAAATTTGCTACTGTAACAGCAATCATACGTACATATTTTTTTTTACATGTGATATTATGTACAATACATATTGTACCAACAGACTAAGAACTATATTTTCTGGTCTTAGACTATACCATATGCTGTTTCTGTTACTGTATGGAGAGGATGACATGTTTCTCTCAGACTATGGGTCAACACAGAATCAATGAAACCATCACACACACTGTACTGTGTAAACTGTACTAAAGTTGAATAGGATTGCTCTTAATTCAAACTTACCAACTACAAAAATGATCAAATCATATCTTTAGTCTGTGACTGACTAAATTTAAAATTCCATCTGGTCTGATAGCCAGTTTCCCATCCAGTACATTACTACAGTATTATGTGGAGGGGATAAGTTCACTCCTTGTCTCAGTACTAATAAACACGTAGCAGAGTACTTGGCAACAATTCTCAGCTCACTGGCACCAATGATGCAAGATGCTGTACAAGTTGATAATTTCAAACTGATTACAATGTGCTGATTAATTTTGTAAATTCGAGAAATAAAACTATTCCACCAGAGAGGGTAAAATATGGATTAATTATGTCTGCTAGATTCCGCTAAGTACCATAGTGGTACATAAGTATGCATATGTGGTCTGGGTTCTAACAGTAGTCCCTATGCTGTAAATATATTATTCTAAACAGGATATTCAAATCCCCTTGTAATTGTCGGTTCTTGACATGACTGTCGTAGCCAAGTTGACGCTTTGTCCCTATTACCTCATGTTAGCACCCTTCAGCTATACACAGTCTAGGAGGATATACATACCTATGTACCCAGACGCATATGTATCACAGTGCGTTGGTACAACACAACACCTTGTGGGTGATACAACACGTAACCACTTGTGGGTTGGTACAACATGTGACAGCTTGTGGTTGGTACAACATGTGACAGCTTGTGGGTTGGTACAACATGTGACAGCTTGTGAGTGGTACATGTGACAGCTTGTGGGTTGGTACAACATGTAACCACTTGTGGATTGGTACAACATGTGACAGCTTGTGAGTGGTATAACATGTGACAGCTTGTGAGTGGTACAACATGTGACAGCTTGTGAATGGTACAACATGTGACACCTTATGAGTTGTACAACATGTAACAGCTTGTGAGTGGTACAGCATGTGACTGCTTGTAACACCATCTTCATACATATCCAGAAGACTGTCTTTCCTTTGAACTATTCCAGACTTATAACTTCCTTGAAACAGTCACAGGTTCAGTATAAAAAGCCCTTAATTGGAAATCAGAGTAAAATGCTAGAAATTATATGAAATTTTCACAATTGGAATTTAATTTTTGTATGTAGTGGAAATTCAGAGATCTTTAAAAATGTGCAAATTGTGATCCACAAACTTTAACTAAATATTGATTTTGTCATTGATTTTTTATAATATAAATAACTGATGTGCTGTAAATGTTAATTAATTAGTTCAATATGCATTGTATACACAGGTACAGAGAGGTGTTTGTGATCGCGCTTTTGCTCTGAGAAATGACTCAAACTCCGCAGATCCCCAGCAGTGCAACGAGTACTGCAGGAATAACACTGAACTCTGTGTGCACATGTGCAACGAAACAATCACAGCCATTAACGGTACTACGTATGTGTACATGGGGGTGGAATGACTGTATATTATGTATACATACTGTGTTAACAGCGGTAACCCATCAAGACCACCCTCTATCTAATGACATCATTAGTATTAAAATGGCTACTACAGTAGTTCAGGTTGTTTGGATAGTTGAGGGTTTGGATACCGTATAGCGGGAAAGTTTCGCAGACTAACAGTTTCGCGAATTTTGCGAAAAAACTGGCATTCGCGAAAGTTATATTCATGAACACTCAGTGACGTAATCGTCTGACAATCAATTAACGCGATGGGCATTAAAAATGCGAAACTTTTTTCACGAAATCCGCGAAATTGAGCGATTCACGAAAGTTTTGCCCGGCGAAACTTTCCCGCTATACGGTATTATGTTGCATGTTTCCTGTATTGTGGCAAAACTATCATTGAGGTGGTCTTTTAGTGGGGTTCTACTTAATTGTATGTCTGTTTATTGTGTATTTTGACACTGTCTGAATACTATGTTTGTTTACATGTCTTCTGTGTATTGCAATTTCACATGAAATCATAGTTTACAGAATTAATTGTTATCTAAGTTTTATCTATTGTGTAATTCACCAGCTGAAACCACTGAAGGTGGTATCCCACCAATCAGCTCCACAGTAGGTATACTGTCCAGACCCTCGGAATTCTTTGATTTGTGGCGTCACGGTGTATTGAAATACGACGTTCAAGGTAGCCCCCAAAACCCTAAGAAGGTTTATGGAGTGCTTTGGAAAGTGGTGGTCTACCGATTTTCTGGCCCTCCAATTGAACATTACATACCTCAGGTACGTACATATGTGAACTGATATTGTATATGTCCCATTCCTTGAGCTGTCAGCCGTGAAGCTCATCAATGTGAACATTCAAAACACCTAGGCTCAACATACTGCACTATAGTATACACTAAGCTGATACATACATGTAAATGATTCAAGTTTAACAACTTGTGGGCTGCCCTACATTTGAATTATTTGTGCCTCTATTTTAGGTTTGAAAGCACCTTCATAATAGTATGTTTGGTGAAGCATTCACACTTGAATTCTAACCCAATTCCAAATTCTTGGCATTTCAATATCAATCGTTTTTGCACAATAAAAAATGATATTATAATATGGTAAATAAAAATCCACATAACCTATACTAATAATATTATTGAACCAAATTGTTTATAATAAACAAATTGTTAGATAAACAAGTTGTCAGATAAACAGATTGTTAGATAAAAGGTTGTTATTATAAATTTACTGTTGTGGCTAGGCAGAGGAACACACATATATAAGATATTTGAGGATTACATACTGGAAGTCCAAATAATAAGAATATATTATATTATATAAAAACAGCGCAATTTTTGTTGGAGATCTAAGCAAGAGAATTATGATCATGATATTTAGTTATATTGGGATATTACAATTAATCTTCCCAGGACTTTTTTACGTACATGCTATTCTCCTCCAGCACATGTATTTGTTCTACCTACCGGATGAGGTAATGTTCTACCGACACCAAATTTCCCCCACTCTCCTGAGTCTCCCCAAGCACCAGTGCAAATATATAACAGCTAGTTTTGAGCTGGTTGGTGAAGGTGAATCACAAGGTTTGCAATCTCGCATTGACTCCACTTGTGCCCCTGGTGAGTATATTATAGTAAACCGCACTCAGACGTTTATCACATGTTTCGATTTTTATTAATTTTATAATCAATAATATACTCCATAATCACCTTCACTACATCCTAGTAACTTCTGCCACCAATACTGTACCACTCCAGATCTGTTTGGCTACCTCACAAGTTGAATGCAGACCCTCAGCCACATTACCATATTGTATCATGTAACTTCACCTATAGTAACACTCTTTGGCTGTAAAGTTATAATAATAATAATAATAATAATAATAATAATGACATTCACAATGAATAGCCCATGTACTATAAATGTCCATGTTTTCACGCAACCTCCACCACCCTCCTCTTAAACAAACAGACAAGAAGCTCTCTACCAACATTTGAGTTGGATCGACACTCTCATGAGATATCATGCAGAACAATTGATGCTGTTACTTGCCAAACATAAAATTGAGTGATCATTGCCCGATCGAATCATACCCCTGGCTTTCTACCTGCGAAAACCTTTGTTATTGCTGATGAAACCAGGACTACTGTACGTACATACGTATATAATTATATGCCTAATAAAATTTCCAAATATGTTTTGGTTCCTATGTACATACATATTATGTGATTGTGATATGCATCCTGCATGACTAATTTAGTGTTATTATTATTATTATTATTATTATTATTATTATTATTATTATTATTATTATTATGATTAATATTTTCATTATTATATTTATAATTATGTTGCTTGCTTCATCTGAGGTGTGACATGTACAGAGTTGCCTATATACGTACTCTCTCTACCTTCTCACAGGTGCCCCTGTACCTGATCCTCCTTCCTTTACTTTGTCTGTAAATATGGTGAATTATGTCAACTTGAGTAGCCTAATCGTTCATATCACAGACCACAGCCCAGGTGAGGATTTTTTCTGCTAATAAACAATGCTAACTTTTCATGATGTATATATTTCAGCTTTTAGCTATTCTCTCCATTGACTCTCACTTCACAGAACCACCATTTTATCTTTCTGTGAAATGCCCTTCTGGCTTCATTACAACTTTCTTCTTCCCTTGTGCTGTCCACCACAACCACCACGAGTCCTCCCCATTTTTTTCACTTGATATTGTCCACTGTTCCCACCATGACCCCTCCCATATTCCCTCAAGTGATGTGGCCCATCATTCCACCGTCATCTCCATTGTTTTCCGACATCAACTGGGAGTATGCCGTTCAATTATTCCCATCTGAAGTCTCAAACTACACTGAACCGTCTCATTTTATTTCCTTCCACTTCACCAAGATTTCTGATGATTACCATCTTTGCAGATTAATGTTATCAAATCACAGGTGTACTTGTTTTGTTTTTTTTCTGTAGAGAAACATCTCTGTGATAACTATGTTTTGAACCTTCACTTTACTGAGATTGGTAAGGACTTCCACAAGAACTTCTCCACTGTGAGTTCTGGTGATTGTGTTTGTTTGTGTATGTGTGTGTGTGATCGTGTTTGTGTGTGCGTGTGTATGTGTGTGATTGTGTTTGTGTGGGTGTGGGTGGGTGGAGGGTATGTGTGTGTTTTTTTTGTTTTTTTGTGTGTGTGTGTGTGTCGGGTAGTAATATTGTTTATGTTCCATGTTGACGTGTTGTAGATCAGGAAATGTTTGAAAGTTTTGCTTCTTGTTTTGTGGTTCAATCTACATATTTCAAACAAGCAAGCCTTACCTCACAAAATACATCGTGTAAAACGGGATTAGTCTATAAATGTATTATTGTGTTAGTGTGTAATGAGATATACGTAAATTGTAAAGACTTTAATGTAGACCTGGAAGTTTGTATTGTGGTGCACGTAGTGTGTGTTGAGTGCATTCAGTATTATGTATTGAGACTTCCATTCAATGCTTCATATATCAATATACAGGCATGTTCTGTATGCAGTTTCGCCTACTTGCATTTCTTCCTTGGTAGGATGAAAGTAATTTGGTCCTTGAGGGTGGGGATCTCCTGCTGGATGATGGAAGATCAATATTGAATGAACGGTTTAAAGTTCGAGTAGGTTCACATTTTAATTCACTGTACATGTACACTTGGTTGGATCCCACAAGAATCCTTCATATCCAGGTTGTACTGTGTAGCACTCGTATGTAGGGTGGCAACTAGTTGTACCACCCCTATGTGGGGGGTATATGTCAGCTACGTATATACTAGTGCTGTGACGATTAATCAATTAAACAATCGATTTTCATTTAAAATCTGATTATCATTGATAGTGCAAGCTAATCAATTAATCACAGGAAGTAATTAAGTGAGTAGAACAGGAAGTCACTCCCACCTTCTTACCCAGAACCTTCACTCCATGCATGGGATCAATTTTGTACCTGAAATGCAAAAAAGGACTCTGTGGATTTCACTTCATGTCTATTGGATGACTACTTAGTCTAATAAAGTGGGAGTGGTTTCCAGTTACCCCGGCTTAATTACTTCCGGTGATTAATTGATTAATCGATTGGAAAATTACAGCTGATCCCCAGCACTGGTGTATATGCACCACACACAAGGGTTGAGCCTAAGGGGTATGCATACAGCTAATTGTTTATTTCCCTTACCCAAGACCTACAGGTGGGATAGCTAACTTGTATCTCACGCCATGCTGAAGTTCCGGATGAGTGTTGTAGCTATCAGATGTTTATTTATTTTTCCAGGTGTTGTGTGTGAATTGGGAAGAAGAGGAAAACTATGGAATAAATCCTCTGAACTCAACTGTTTTCAGTGAATGGTCCTGTGTTGCGCCCTTTAAAAGTGAGACTTATTGTTTAATGGACATTGGTACTTATATACATACACACATATATATGTCGTATCTCCTTGGGAAGGATACACAGGGAATCGATTCTTTGTATGGAATATTGTAGGTGAAGCCTGAGGTGCTCCATGAATGAATCTATTTCCTGTTTCCTTCCCAAAGGGACCGACAGGAGTACATAGGGTATGTGTCCCATACCCTTTGATATTGCCACCAATCTGGATGTATGTACTCTACTTATGTATAGCCACCTGTATTTAGTACATTCATAGGAGTTGTAAACTTACCCACATCACCATGCATGCAAATATCTCTTCTCTGCACATCTTTCTCTTTCCATCCCTTCCTCTCTCCATCTCTCTCTGTCCTTCCCCCCTCCCTTTATGCTTTTCTTCCTCCTCACTCTTTCATGTCCCAAATCCAATCTCCCCTTATTTCTCCATCCCTCCTATACACTCCCTCACTCCCACTCTCCTTCCTCATCTTACTCCTTTCTCCCTATCTACCTTACTCTTCTCTCACTCTCTACCTTACACCTCTCTCCCTCTCTCCCCTGCTCCCCACTCAGCTGCCCTGTACTGTGATAACAACATTGAAATTGAACACCCGGCCAGCCTTGAACCAATACACAACAACAACACTGGCTTATGGGGGCTATCAGTTAGCTTTTTTATACAAGAAGCATTGAGGCTTACAAAGTTCCTTTACTTGGATGAAGGCCGTAACTTCACATTCACCATAGAAGATGATGGTGGTAAAGTACTATGGACAGATGCTGTTGCATTGCAGGTGTGTGTGTGTGTGTGTGTGTGTGTGTTTGTTTGTGTTTGTACCACCCACTAATATTAATCCCTACAAAAACAGCCCTCCCCACACTACTGGCACATCCTACATTACTGACACAGCCTACACCACAGGGCCTAGCTCCTCATATTACCAGTACTCCCTATATTGATATGTACTATGCACCAATGTATATGTTTTATTACATATGAATTTATTCAGACGCAATTTTCTAAAATCTATGAATGGCCTTTGGAATTCCCAAAAGACAGAATTTCCTTATTCTCATCAGTACACAAGTGTAATGACACGTTGCAAGCTCTATTGCTCTGTGTGTAGATTGGCCAGTTCAAGTATAAGAAGACACTACCCACAATTTTCGAGGGAGAGTCATCTGTCATCCTAAGAGTGAGTTTCTACATGGATTCTTCAAAATGCTTGAATTTGAGGATTTCCATATGTATATTCAATGATGGTATATTGGACATAGTATATCATACAATGCATGTACAGTGGAACCTGTCTACATTGGTCACCCTTTTCAGCAAAAAGTGGTTGGTATAGGGATATATGGCCTGTATACACAGGTTCAATATTGTAATCCAGACTCATTTGGTCCTTAGTAACCTGACAGTTACTAATAGAGATGTGAACTGCTAATACAGTGACCATTACATTTTTGCCCATGATTCCCAACATACGTATGAAGATGTGATGTATGTTAAATTTTTATTTAGTGGTTAAGACATGGGCACGAGGGCATTATGACATATAAAATACCGAGTCCCGAGGGCAAGTGTATTTTATATGTCATAATGCCCGAGTGTCCATGTCTTAACTCTTTATACTGTTGCTAGCGCTTTATACATTATAAAATTGCTGTATAATAGTACTGTTTCTATGGTAGCGGATTCTATATTACATATAATATATGTACTGTTATATTTACAAAGTACCCCTGGCAGATGTAAACACACAGACAGACTTGTCTGTGAGTGCTAAGCCTGCGTTATGAGTATTTGTTGGGCTAAAGGTTCTGAGGATGTGTCTGCTACGTACAGCCCTTCCTGGGGTACATTCACTATAGCATAGGTATTTGTACTTATAGTGCTAAGTAGCACAGCCCAACTCGCTTAGTAAGTTTTAGTAAGTACTTTAGATGGCAAGGACAAGTCCGTACTTCTTAGCAAAAGTACTTACTATCAATAGTGCATGACATGGTGCACATGAGCTAGGGACTGGGTGAAGTGTACTGACTAGGTCAAATCAAGAGTATGTACTACACACGAGTGTATATTGACCAGGAGTGTGTACTAACCAGGAATGTGTACTAACCAGGAGTGTGTACTAACCAGGAGTGTGTACTAACCAGGAGTGTGTACTAACCAGGAGTGTGTACTAACGAAGAGTGTGTACTAAACAGGAGTGTGCACTAACCAGGAGAGTGTACTAACCAGGAGTGTGCACTAACCGGGAGTGTGTACTAACCAGCTAGGAGTGTGTACTAACGAAGAGTGTGTGCTAACCAGGAGTATCTAAAGGACATATGTACTAACCTATGTACTTTTTAGGCAAGTTACACTGTATTTAACTAGTTAACTACTACTGTTCTTGTAGTACAACTCCAGTCATCTCTAATTCATCTGACCAGATCTTCCCTCAAAACTTGCCTGTGAAGTAATCTCCGGGGAAGTCGGGGTAGACTCCTCAGAGTTGAACTTTTGGGAATGAGATAGAATTTATTAAGCTAAATATGTAATCCACAATTATCACCTGGAGATCATATGGGGGATTTAGTGTAATAATATACTTTACTGCTGTTTCCATGGTAATGCAGGGGACTGTTGGAGAGGAGTCTGCTGGATTTAAGGCAGATACACTAAACTGTACGATAGATGACTGTTGTATTAGTGTAAGGCGGAAGGTTGTCACCTCCAGAAGGATCCCTTTACAAGGTGGGTAGACGTGTGTGAAAGATGCATAGACCTGTGTAAGAGTTGTCTGGACTAGTGTGAGAGTTGTCTGGACTTGTGTGAAAGTTGTCTAGACTTGTGTGAGAGTTGTCTAGTTTTGTGTGAGAGTTGTCTAGACTTGTTTGAAAGTTGTCTAGGCTTGTGTAAGAGTTGTCTAGACTTGTTTGAAAGTTGTCTAGGCTTGTGTGAGAGTTGTCTGGACTTGTGTGAAAGTTGTCTGGACTTGTATGGAAGGTTCATACTGAAGACATGTGTGAAAGATGTGTAATTATGTGAAAGGTGAATAGATCCAGTGCTGAAAATAGCAGTCATTCGGTCATTTCCAGCTAATAATGCTGTGAATCAAACATTTGGACATTGATAATGTTTATAAGCCACAAATCAACAACAAGTAGGTAGATAATATAACTAGCATGTTATGTTAAAGCAAAGGAAAATATTCATATTGCATCTGGTTGTCATGTTCCAGCCTACTACCATGACAACAAAACAACAAGAAGGTCAATTTTACTTCCTTTCCAATTCTTCACGCAATTCAGGTATCTCCCCTAGTCCTGTGCGTAATATCACCATGGTGATGTACACTATAAATGAATTTGAAGGGCTCATCAACTTCACCCTGAGTTGGTTTCCACCACACTATGTTGCTGGGAATATATCAAAGTACTTGGTGACATTTGGAGGTTCGATAATTCCATCAAGACAAGTGATCGAAATCGAGGTGGGTTACCAATACGTACATGTACATACCGTTGTTAAATATTTGAGCTCATGTGACCATCATGTGTGAGATCATGTGACTTATATTATGTGAGATCACATGACCTTTATTCTGTGTACATGA
This sequence comes from Chondrilla cf. caribensis, assembly GCA_964020155.1. Classification (NCBI taxonomy): domain Eukaryota; kingdom Metazoa; phylum Porifera; class Demospongiae; order Chondrillida; family Chondrillidae; genus Chondrilla; species Chondrilla cf. caribensis. The sequence continues at coordinate 3,095,129 of OZ026569.1, forward strand.
ACCTACCATGGGCTACATGTGCTTCTCAAATGTTTGTTGGCTCTATACAGTTGGTGCTGTACATGAGCAGTTGAAATTATAGTCCTGTTTCCATTCCCCTTTTTAGGCCCCTGGAAGTTCCGATCCCACAGAAGCCATTATGGTAAACTTCAATACCACACTGTACTATGATGAGACCTGGAATTTTGCTGTGAGTTCATAATGTTCCTACCATACCAACAGCTAGGCAGAATGATTTGTGAAGTGTCTGTTTTCTGTTTAGAAATCATACTATTTGTGTTTAAAATGACTACAGTGAATACTCGTTAATCCGCCGCAATTCGTTTTCAAAGAATATGGTGGATCAATGTGTTTGGCTTATTAACTGGATATTCACTGGTACTTGTACATTATATTGGTACTGGGAAATTGTGGCGGATTAAAAGGTTTGACAGATAAAGTGGTGGCAGATGGGCTATCGAGAATTCTTTTTTTTTGTTTTCAGTTTTTTTTTGTTTTTTTTCTCTTGTATAGTGACCATATGTAGTTCACCCTCACACCTACCTATCTAGATAAGCAATGTACTTACTTATCACACATTTGTTGTGTCTGGTTTGCCAGACATCCCCTCTATGTGTGAGTGTTGTTAATTGTTTTGTGTAGGTGAGGGCTGTGTCCATATATGGGCAAAAAAGCACTGAGACCTTGTTACGGATTGATGGTGAAACAGGTATAAACATGCTCATGTGACAGTCACATGCATTACAACACATCCATTGGCATGCACGCCCTACTGTGTGTGTATACGTGTGTGTGTGTGTGTGTGTGTGTGTGTGTGTGTGTGTGTGTGTGTGTGTGTGTGTGTGTGTGTGTGTGTGTGTGTGTGTGTGTGCATGTGTGTGTGTGTGTGCATGTGTGTGTGTGCGTGCGTGCGTGTGTTTGTGTGTGCATGTGTGTGTGTGTCCAATGCTTGAGTAAGTTAACTTGATTTTCTTGCTCACCTTGCTTTCTTATAGAACCCGAGCCAACTACTACAGCACCGCAAGAATCACAACCCTATGTCATCTACATCATATTAGCTATCTTGCTCCTGATTATGTTGGCTGTTGTGATCGTCTTTACCGCATTGTTGATCCACTTCTGTAGGAAGAACACCAAAGTTGTCATTGTGAGTGCACTATGGTCAACTTCAGTGTTGGGCGACATCACAAATATCACAAATGGAAATCATCCAATGTGGTCTCTTGTGGATGTTGCCAATGTCACAAGTATTGACTAGTAGTGGATACAAGGTAGATGGGTGACCTTTTATTGACTGGTAGTGGATACAAGGTAGATGGGTGACCTTTTATTGACTGGTAGTGGATACAATTAAGGTAGATGGGTGACCTCTTATATTGACTGGTAGTGGATACAAGGTATATGGGTGACCTTTTATTGACTGGTAGTGGATACAAGGTAGACGGGTGACCTTTTATTGACTGGTAGTGGATACAAGGTAGATGGGTGACCTTTTATTGACTGGTAGTGGATACAAGGTAGATGGGTGACCTTTTATTGACTGGTAGTGGATACAAGGTAGATGGGTGACCTTTTATTGACTGGTAGTGGATACAAGGTAGACAGGGGACCTTTTATTGACTAGCTGGTAGTGGATACAAGGTAGATGGGTAACCTTTTACAGTATTTATTGGGAGTGTCTTGAAACACTGAAAAGCTGCGTTTTCAGCTGAACGTTGGTACTAGACTGTATAACACAATTAGAATCCTTGTTTATTCACTTTTATAAAGAGTAAGAATTTCGTCACTTTCTAAAAGAAAGATGTGTTCACTAAAATAGTGATGAATAGTACTATCTACAACTTCCATCAACTCGTACCATAGAAACCCCATCTGACCAATGCATCAGACAGGGACAATAATATTAGCTGACAATTGCATGGAAATGATAAGAGATGATGGTGATTGATGATAAATCGTAATTTCACGCCAATACGACAATTGCCTACGTTGTATGTCACAGATGTTTGCAAAACTCTATTAATTCCCAAACACTAGTCTGCTTATTACATATGTATGTAACATGCACTGGTTCGTTTTGTGACATTCACTGTCATTTTCAACTGCACGTTGTCCCAAGGCTTCATCCATGTGGACCAGGGGAGAAGGGGGTGAGGATGTTCCAATGGAGCCTGTGATCAGTTTCGAGCCAGATAGTTGGGAGCTGAATCCCGATTCCATCACGATGGAGAACCTACTCGGTGAGGGCAGCTTTGGTCAGGTGTACAAGGGGGTCTTGAGAGGGCCCATCAGGACACCCGGGTACGAAGCCAACACTAGTCTAACAGTTGCCGTGAAACTGCTTGCCAGTGAGTTCAGCACATGTGTTTGAGGTGTTAAGATGTTCTGAGTGTTGTGTATAATATGCTGCTGTGTACATGTGTAGCATGTTTGCAGTGAAAAGTCTGACTCTATCCATCAGTATGAAAGGGGAATTGGGAAGGGTGGTTGCTGTGGTGGCTTTGTGGCTCAGTGGTTATGGTGGCTACAGTCAGACACCCTGAGTTCGAGTCCTGCAGTTACCAGTTTTCCTCTTTTCTCCTTTTATACTTGTATGGACAGAGTCAGACTTTTGCATGTATATACATATACATTCTATTTGCATGTGCATGTAAATATGTTTGCATGTACATGTTGTGTACATATATTGCATACATACAGTATGTACTTTGGCATTATTTCTTATCAAGCATGTATTATTTTTACTTATTTTCTCAGTGGAAGCTTCTTCCTCGCAGAAAGACGAATTCTTGAAGGAGATTGAGTTGATGAAGAGAGTCTCTCTGGGCAAATGTGTCTACATTGTGAACACAATTGGATGCTGCACTCTACAAGAACCGATAGCACTGGTGATGGAGTATGTACCTTATGGGAACCTTTTGGGATATCTGAGAACATCAAGGAAACTGAGACCTGTGAGTGGGGAAGTGTGTATGTGTGTGTGTATGTGTGTGAGTGAATGTGTGAGTGGGTTAAATCATGTACTCATGGGAAGGCTTCCACATCACACACACACACACACACACACACACACACACACACACACACACACACACACACACACACACAACACACACACACACACACACGCGCACACACACACACACACACACACACCTAGTACTTCTGTTATTGGCTGTCCTTTCACATGTAGGAGAGTGGGGGGTTTCCCAGTGAAGAGGACACAAAGGCTGGGAACGAGTACATCAACCACCCGGGAGAGGAGGGCAATGACTGGAAAACCCTCCACGCTGATAGTAATGTCACCAATCCATACTCTCACCTTGGTGACCTTGAACCAGCCAATTTGATCAAGTTTGCCTTTCAAATCTCAACAGGAATGGTACTGTCTGTCTGTGTGTGTGTGTGTGTGTGTGTGTGTGTGTGTGTGTGTGTGTGTGTGTGTGTGTGTGTGTGTGTGTGTGTGTGTGTGTGCGTGCATATGTGTGTGTGTGTGTGAGTGAGTGTGAGTGTGCGTGCATGTGTGTGTGTGTGTGTGTGTGTGTGTGTGTGTGTGTGTGTGTGTGTGTGTGTGTGTGTGTGTGTGTGTGTGTGTACATACTGTATTGTGTGTGCATCATCTTCTTCACCTCGCAGGAATACCTCTCTAGCATTGGGGTCCTTCATAGAGACCTTGCTTGTAGGAACATCTTGGTTGGTGAGCAGAAGATGCTGAAGATATGTGACTTTGGTCTGGCCAGAGAGAATGATCTCTACATCAAGACTACAGCAGGCAAACTGCCCCTGAGATGGATGGCAATCGAATCTATCACTGAAAGGGTCTTCACCTCAAAGAGTGATGTGTGAGTGATTTGATTGTGTGTGTGTGTGTGTGTGTGTGTGTGTGTGTGTGTGTGTGTGTGTGTGTGTATGTATGTGCGTGCATGTGTATACCTTGTTTACACATGAGTGTATGTATATCTATGTTCTTTAATCACACAATCCACGTTAATTCTGTAAGTGCACAGAAATAAAACCTCATATTTCATCCCTCCAGGTGGTCTTTTGGTGTGACTATTTGGGAAATAGCTACTTTGGGTGAGTACTCAACACACTACATTCCACTCTGCATCTGTGCATCTCATCTCTGCATGGCTGTGTGCCTGTCTACATGTGTAGCTGCAGTGTAACTACATGTGAACATATTGTATATTTTACAGATTTAGGTGCTTGTATGCCATTATGTATGTATGCATATTATGTGTGTAATGTGTATGCAATCGCATGTATGTTACACATTCCAACTTGCTTAGCGAGTACTACTTTGGGAGTACCCCAAACCTGTACTTCTTATCAGAGGTACTTACTATCAGTAGTGGTTGTCATAGTGTACATGAGTTAGGGACTGAGTGAAGTGTACTCATTAACCAGGAGTGTGTACTAACCATGAGTGTGTACTAACCAGGAGTGTGTACAAACCCAGGTACTCTAAGCAAGTTGCTCTGTTTTACTATGTCCACTTGCATATATGTGCAGTGTATGTTTATGCCAGAGAGAATTCAAATTGCACGATTAATGGACAACTACACTATATACTCAATTCTTCATTACACACTGGTGTTCTTCCTTATGTTTCACTCTATGTACATTGTTACTGTTATCTCATTGTTCTATATTTGTATAAAGGGGGATGTCCCTATCCCACTGTGACTAACCACTCCCTGGTGAACTACATCTGGAATGGGAACCGCCTGGAGAAACCCAACAACTGCTCCATGGATGTGTGAGTTGTGCATTGAATGTAATGTATGTACATAGCTACTCTACAAAGTTCTGACATTACACTTGATACAGTTAAGAACATCGAACATGATTTATGCTCTCGATCATGGTCACCCTAAAACACTTTAATTTTAACTACTTGATAATATGCAGAATATAATATTGTAGGTGTACTATCCCGCCCAGATATACTCTAGTTGAACATACATTTCTTCTTCCTGATTCCTAAGGGTGGATGTGTTTGTTTAGATACACTAACAATGTTCAAATTTGTCTTATTCTGTCCAGGTACCAGGTGATGTTGCAATGCTGGAAGGCTCGTCCAGAGGACAGACCAACCTTCTCTGAACTACGCTCCATCTTCGAAGCAATGGTCAACCGTGAGAAGAACTACATCGACATTAACGATGAGTTCCTACCATACTACCCCATGAGTGCAGTGTGCGATACAACGGATGATTCACTGGAGAACACAGAAGGCCAGGCTGTCTCCCCATCCCCGATGGACTATGAGATTCCTCTCACATTCAAATCTCCACACGACAAACAAGAACCCTTCGATGTGAAGGATAGCAAGACTCCATCAGATGTGCCCAACGGTGGAGATCAACAGAGATCATCCTATCCGGAGATACGGGATTCCTTTGTCAATAATCTGATCAACAGCAGTTTTCAGGATATCACTGAGGAAGAAAACGAAGATTAAAGTTGCAGCAAAAGAAAAAGGAAACTTGTTCCTAACAATCTAAGCGATTATATATACAGGCATCATACATCATTATAGCAATAATATTCAAGCAATATATTATTATCATTTATATAATGTAATGTAGGCGATATACATATAAACCAACAAAGTCATATTTTTATATACGTATTTGCAGCTTTGTATTTCTTCATTTTGTGAAGTACATGCACTTGGTCTCACTGAATGGAAATGAGTTTTGTAATCTGATTATATACTTATGTGCATAATAGTTGAAGTGGCTAATAATCCAGCTATGCCTATATGCTGGGATTATAATATATTAATCAATTGATCAGTGTGAAATCTTATATCGTAGAGGTTCATTGCAATATTAATGTTGTTTCATATTAAATTTTTCTTTTATGGAGTTATGTCATGAGCTTAGCATATATAGCATTGAATTGTCTTTCAATATTAGAGGTTTCTGTATTATATATATTATTTATTATGCACAGATAATATATAAACAAAATTAATATTAATTAATTAATGAATATAATTACATTGTACATAATACATAAAATATACAATCATATTATTATCATCGCCAATAAGTATTATAGACATATACAAATAATAAATAAATAATGTCGTAAAATAAAGTAATAAAATACCCTCAAGGTACATAATACAATACTGAGCTCTGCTTTAGGCTCATTAGGTTTGTGCCTAGCTTGTTTGAGTAAAGCAGGATCTTGCCAGACACACAGAGAGCGAAGATGATCATCACTGATGGCTGTCATGGACCACAAGGTAAAGTGTGTGGTCAGTGATGAAGCTGATGAAATACAAAGTGGAGATGATTATCAGTGATGGAGCTGATGAAATAGAAAGTGGAGATGATTATCAGTGATGGAGCTGATGAAATACAAAGTGGAGATGAGTATTAGTGATGGAGCTGATGAAGTACAAAGTGGAGATGAGTATCAGTGATGGCACTGATGAAGAACAAAGGGATCAGCGCTTCTCTGTGGATGGGAAGGGGAGGACCAGTTTGGGGGGATCTCAGAGGTGTCCGAGCTTCCCTTAATTTCACGATTACAATTTCTAATTTGACCATCTCCTTCAGCCTTATCAGATCCATTTTTATTTAGATCCTGGCTTCTGATTTGACCTTCACTTTCAATATTGTCACAGGAATCCCGATTTCCAATCTGATTTCGCCTGTCACCACTCTCAGTTCCATTTCTACAGGGGTTTTGGTTCCTACTTTGTCCTTCGTTGCCATAAGTAGCTCCTCTCTTCTCATGTCTGTCCTGAATCAGAATCCAACTGTCTACACTGGAACTTTGGATTTCATTTCCAGATTGGTTATCAAAGTTATGATTCACTGTTGCAATATCATCAAACCTGTTCCAAAACCACTTGTCCAACTCATGTGCTTTGTATCTACTGCGTAGTTTTCTGGTATACTTGTACAGAGGCCGTGAGACCACCCCACACAAGATTACGACGATAATGAAAGCTAAGATGGGAGCTATGATGAGTAAAAGGTCCAGTTCTTCCTCCTCGGTCACAACTGCTCCAGTCCATGGTTTAAACGCTCGACAAGAAAGGCTGTAGTTATCGCACACGCCAACTGAAAGGGACGAGAATTGTACTCCGCATACATTGATACCCACACACCACGGGTTTTGTGCAGGAAACTTGGTATTTCCCGGGAGGAGGGGGGTGCCTTCGTCGAGGTAGGTGGGAGTGAAGCCCACTGTGAATGCCCTAGAGCTTATCTCCTCCCTGTTACCGGCCACAATGGTTATTTGGACAGTCTTCATATTCAACCACACACCAGTGTAGTTTGTGCCTATTGAGGGATCAAACTTGAAAATGCGGTCAATCTCATACCTTGTGGACACAGGAGGTGTGTCTGTGAGACGATCAAATGTAATGGTTAATCGATCTCCTGCATTGAAAAAGTCGTCTTCAGATGTGCACCCCACACTGACAATTTTGGGAGTGGTAGAATCATAGTGCTCGTGTTGCAAACGTGTGGAAAGGGTTGGTGTGTGTGCGTTGGTAGCATATTCACTAACAGGGACACCGCTGGTGGAGGAGATAACATCGGCAAGTGCTGTATAGTTGAAGTTTCTCTTCACTTCATCAACAAACATCCCAGGGTCAACAGCCATTGTGCTAGTAGATGACAGGTCAACCACTTTGAATGTGATTTCAGAGTAGAGTGGCAGTTCTGTTAGACCAGCTTGTCTCTTTGATCTACTGTTGTCTTCTTCGGTACTCCTCTTTCTCTTGGAAAGGTACAGCCCCTCATAAATAGCAATGTTGTTGGAATATCTAACAGCTGCATTCTCTGTGTTAGAGAGCAAGTTCTGACATCCAGTTAGGGTGAGTTTGGCGTTTGGATCGATCAATGCTGGATTAAGTAAGAAGTGAGCCTCTTTCTGACAATACAATTCAAGTTGATAGTGAGAGAGGGGTTCCTTCAAGTAGATCACAATCTGAGTGTTGAGGAATATGTCCTTCGTTAGCTCCACTTTCTTGGATGGGGTATCTGGAATGATCTTAACATAAGAAATTTTGGGTATCTTTAAACCAAAGTTTCCAGTTATGGGATTGGAGACAGCTGTGGAGTGGAAACTTGTTCCTTTTGCATCTTGCAAGCAGTACACGCTGGAGTCCACTGGGCGTCGTGTCACAGGATCAAATCCTCCACAAGGACCAACACCATTTGCCACCCTAACTCTCCACTCACCGATAGGAACCTCTGGCTGTGGGTATCCCTCGTCAACAATCTCCAACTCAAACAGGGAGTTGTCTATCCACCTGCCTTCGTACCCCGCTGGTGCTATCTGGTCCGATATAAAGGGAGAGTCGAACTCAAAAATACGATCAATGTCTTCTCGAGTTACAGTGCAATTGGCTTCACCATATGGAGGCATGTTGGTTGGTACGGCAAAGTTGATAAGGATCTTGTCTCCTCTAGACACTTTTGAATCGAAATCCAAAGTTTCCCCCGACCTGGTTACCTTGCTACTAACAGCCACAACTGAAGAAATAGTAGGTCCTTCACCAAACACGAATATTCTAACTGTAGCCTTTGAACAGTGAATGGTTGAGGACACAAAGATAGTGTCCGTACAAGTAGTAAGATGTCGATTGTTGATGATTTTATCACACACTTCATATTCAAAAGTGTCATAGCCCTGGAAGTCCACATTGGGCGAGTACACAAAATGAGGATATTGATCATTTCGTTCCACGGTCACATTACCGTTACTTGGAGGGGAAAACACTCTAAGAGAAGACTCATCCACATCGCTGTCTGTGTTCAGGAGCAGTTCAGTGAGGTTGTGTCCCATGTCAGCTGCCAAAGTCAACTGGAGGTCATCTTGTTCAAACACTGGTGTATTTGGGTCAGTGTACAAGTAACCATCTAAGCTATGTTGACTGGATACCCGAGATTCGTTGAAGGGAGAGACAGTCACCGATTCTCCAACCGGGACCAATGCAGAGATGTCTGAAACAACTGGTACATCGTCAACATTGCGTACAACAACGCGAACCTTCCTCTCCACACATGTGATGTTTCTGTTGTCAATGCTCAGTTGACCTCCTCCACTCTCCTCGATTTGCTTCAGACACTCTGGTGGCAGTTCAACTCTGCCCAGTTCACCATTCCTTGCAATGTGGCACAAGTCACAAACAGCATACGTGAAACTGTCCATGCCCACAAACTCCATCATGGGGTCGTAGCCAATTATACCATGTGCTTCAAACACACGAAGTGTGGCATTATTGGGAGAGATCAAGCGGTCGACAAGTTCCCCAGAGGCTGGATCCACAATGTGAAGTCTGAGGAATTCGTTGATGTGAGATGGGGTGGTTGTGTTAGTAAGAGAGGAAAAGATATCCACATCACCCACATATGAACAGAAGGAAAACACATTGTGTTGATCTTCAAACAAATAAGCAGTGAACATCTCAGCTTGTGGAGGGTCATTCACAGCCAGAATGGTCAGGTTCACAATTCCACTGAAGTTACAGAGACCGACAGCATCACAGGCTTGAAAGTATATCGCATCACTGCCGTGGTAGTTGTGGTTGGGCTGGTAGCGGAGGATACCTGTGCTGTCATTGTAGGCGACTGTGCCGTGCTGAGGAAGTGGGTCCAGTAGCATTATACGATCACTGGCAACCACACTCTCTTCAACATCGGAGATCAGGCTGGTGAGATCCGAGACATACGGATTGTCCTCATATATCACAACAGGGATAGGTGGCAGTAGAGGAGCATCGTTCACGGCGAGGTAGGTGATGGAGAGGGACTGGTTGGTACAGAGTTGATTTTCAGTGTCATTGTCACAGACCTGCAGAGTAAATGTAATTGGACTTCCACTGGTGGGTGTGTTGTAGTGTTCAGGGGGTGTGTACACCAGTGTACCACCGGTATACTCCAGTTTGCCAACTTGGGGTCCAGTGACAACAGTGAAGGAGTCTGAATTCAGTACATCCTCAGGATCAGTCACATTGAGGTCTTGTGGAAGAGCAAGAGAAACGACCGTATCCTCCAACACAGTCAAGTTGGTGATACCAAAGGATGGAGGGTCGTTGACCGGATTGATGATGATGGTCAGGTTGACAGGTGAGGAGCACGCCTCCTGAGAGTCACAAGCCTGATACCACACTGTCCGCACACCATAGTCATTGAGAGCACTTGAGTAGACAACATCTCCACTCTCCTCGTCCACCGTAGCCTCGCCTACTTCCGGATCAATCAACAAGATCTGGATAGCAGATCCTGTTAGGTTCTCTTCGTGATCGAAGAAGTACGACAAGGCTGGAAGAGTGTAGTTTCCATCTTCATCAATGATCACAGCTGTCATCAAATAATCAAGCAGGAGAGGTTCATCATTAACGGCTATCACATCAATGAAAGCCATTTGTGTATCACTGCGACCATCATGTGGATCGGTTATGTACATGGCAACAGTACGAGTACCACTGGTTGAGAATTCGTCATAATTACAGTAGAAAAGAGCTTTTACAGCTTCAGTCATCTCATCCAGTGTGAAGTTAGCAGTTAGGTTGAAAGTGGTGAAGGTATTGCTATCATAGGGACATCCCATGGATGTGTACGGTTCCAATTTGACTTTGAGTGAATCTGTAACAAACTTAGAATGGAAAAACACAGATTCGAAACCGGAATCTAATATACCAGTAGTTGTGAGACTGAATTGTACCATGGTGTCATCATCATCCTCGATAAGGACAACGTACGGGTTGGTGATGGGGACAGGAGGGGAGTTCTCGACATACTCGGTTGAAAAGGGAGCTGGATCGTACAAGATTGTACCATTAGTAACGTTCTGGAATCCGATTAAGTCCCAGCCCAGTGTACTTCTGCGATGCACCAAGTGGTGCAGTGGAGCAGTGGTGTTGCTCACAGCAGTGGAATTGAGCTGACTGGCACTTCCGGGTGAACACGTTGCATTCACCACTGTGGAGTTACAAAGGGATTGAGTCTCAGTTTGATTGTCAACGGGAGAGGCATTATCCTCCTGGATGGTAGAATTCGAGGAATTCGAATCCAAGAATCCAGAACTATCGTTGCAACAGCTAAAATTAGTGCACTTCTCGATCTGCATCCGAGGGAAATCATTGACAGCTATCATATCTATAGTTGTAAAGGAAGACAAACTGTCAAGTAAACCGTCGTTGGCTACAAACTCGACAATCCTTGGCTCAAAGTTTGGTTCGTCTGCCAAGTTCCAATACTGAACTGACAAAGCTGCTTCTCTGAAGTGGGAGACCTCACCCAGACCACTCACTGTTAGAACACCACTGCTGTAGTCCACGGAGGCAGTAGGGAACTTGTAGTAGAAGTCCCCAGACAGGGTCAACACCTCCCTATCTCCGTCATGGAGGTTGGTGATCCTCACTGTCACACTCTCCAGTGAAGTGTTGTCCACGTCGATGAGTGTCATGTCTCTACTACTGAGAAGGATTGGAGGTCCTTCTTCTGTGAATGAAGTACAATAGTCTCTGCCACGATCCTCACCATTGAGGTCGAACAATGGAGGATCGTTGACAGAATCGAACATCACCATTGCAGTTGATGTCATGCTGTAGGCGTCCCCATCGAAGGCAACAAATGTGACTATTCTCACTGTTGTGTTTGGTAGACCGGGGAGAGCCTCTTTGTTCTCGTATGTGACACTCCGAAGGATGCTCTGATAGTCCTCCAGACTGGATCGCCCTGACAAGGTGAGAACAGCCGAACTTACATTGTAGTCTGAACTGATGTTGGAGACGGTGGAGTTTACACTGAGAAATTCCAGTGGAGAGTCGTAAGGGTTGGTCAGCTCAACAATCACCCAAACAAGGTAATTGTGGTCGTTGTCATGCACAGTGAGGTTGAATGGATCCACTATCGGTTGAGGACCGGATCCTTCCACATAGTTGACAGCAATGTCCACATCTGGTGAGTGAGGACCATTCAGATCAACCACTGGTAGGTCGTTCATTAGAGAGATATTGACAAATATGGACACAAGGTCACTTGTGAAGTTGGCATCTTTGGCTACAAGCTCAATTATGCGAATGTCTGTGTTGGGTTCCTCAGCCCGGTTGAGGTATCTCAGAGTTGACAACACATTCTGGAAATCACTCACGGAAGCTGGACCAGTTAGAATCAACGTATAATCGTCATCAAACATGACATCAACATTCGGAGATCGATCAGCACCGAGCTCCTCATCCTCGAGATCCATCGGATTCATGATGGTGGCATTCACCTGGTAAATGTACAGGTCTCCCCCTCCAGTGTCGTTGTCAGAGATGAAGATGTTGTGTAGCAGAGCATAGGAACTACCTTCAACGTACTTGTATGGTTGTGTTGGTGCAGAGATCTCAGGTGGGTTGTCGTTGACCACTGTTATCTCCACAACTATACTCACTGGTTGACTGGTGAGGTTGTGAGTGTCCGTGACTTGGATGCTCACAGGCTGGTGGCCTGGTCGAGGTTCTCCCTCGGTGTTGTGGTAAAGAACACTGCGAAGGACTTCTTGATACTGGGACACTGGGGCCTCTCCTCTCACTGTCAAAGTACCAGATTCTGTAGAGTAGTTCTGGACTAGAGAGAACGGCGGATCAACAACACTCAAATCGACAGACAAGTACTCCAGAGGACTCCTGGGAACAATTCCGAATGTCAAGGTGGCTCCACTGATGTAGAAATACTCATTGTGGTCTCTGTCAGTGAGGGTCAGCAGAGGCGAGGTGAGGGGAATGGGAGAAAGGTCCCCTTCTGTGAAGAACACAATCATTTTGTTGGGCACAAACACCGGACGGTTCTCGGCTCGAAGAGTGACATCAACAAAAGCACGATTTCTGTTGTTGACATCCTCTCCATCGTCAACAACAAAGACAATCTCTCTTGTCCCATTGGTGGGCTCTGGATGAAGGTTCTTGTATACAACATGACGAAGGAGTTCTTCGTAGACTTCTATTGCTACACTCTTGTGTCCTGGGACAGACATTATCATCAAACTGGACTGAGAGACACTGGAATCGTTGGAGTAGATACTATACATGATCTGGAACCGATGGACGGTGTTAAGAGTCACCGCAACTGTGGATCCATTCACCTCAATAATGGGAGAGTCGTCAACAATGTCAATGAGTTCACTGTCTGGGTCTAAACTGTTCACTACCGAGATGGTCACTGACTCCAGCCGAGCATTGTCGATGTCCACCAGTCTCACATATGGTGGATCTGTGACACGTACAAACGGTGAATCCTCCACAAACTCTGTACGAAACACCACACCTTTGTCACTGCTACTGATGTTCAACAGTGGAATATCGTTCACAGAGGCGATACTGATGGTGGCTTTTGATGTCTCAAAGCTGAACTCGTTGAGATGGCTATCGTTGTTGTAGGTGGTATCTTGACCGTACATTCCAGATTTGTCGGCAGATGGTCCAGTGTTGTCCCAACCTCTGATGGTTATGAAGGGCACGTCGCTTTCTGGTCTAAAGTCACCATTGAGGTCCTTCAGAGTGTTAAAGTGAAGGTTGGGGAGAAATCGGATGCGACAGTCGGACAACAGCAAGGTGGCTCTCTCCACTGTAGGGTGAAGGGGAAAATATTCCTCAAGAATAAAATCTCCAATAAATACCTCCCATTCATTCCTGTTTGGACACCAGTACTGCCACTCCCCATATCTCAAGTCCACGCCCACCACTACTATGCCAACGTCAGTGAAGGGAGCAAAGTTCAAATCGGGAACGTCATCAACATCGTAGAATGTCCCATTCACAATTTCTCCAACAGATGTCCCATTGTTGTCCATGACTGGTAGGTCCTCGAGGATAGTGAAAAGTGAGGAACCATCTCCAAGAGATGGGGAATCGTTGACTTGTTCTACAAATATCATCGCTGTTGTCTTGTTCCTACTGAAAGGACCACTCACTGGGTCACTTAGCAACACATCCACGCCTGTTGTACCGGATGGCTCTCCACTGGTGAGGTCCCATCCTACAAAGGTCAAAGTTGAGAAGCCATTGAAGTCCAACACTGGGACAAATCTCACGCGGTTCACTCCAGGAGGACTTGACCGCAGTAGAACAGCTGATCTCATGGACACGTTCTTCATTGGAGTCCAGTTGTCTCCACTGTCGACACTGAACTGCCAGGTACCGTACCTCTCATCCACCACTGTCACTGCTATGCCATACTCTTCATCCACAATGTCAACATCACTTATTCCAGACAACAGGTCCTCCACTGGGTCACCTTCAGAGCTAACGTCATCTTCCAAAATACTGCTCAGGTTGAAGGAGATTGGAGAGAGAAGAGGAGCATCATTGGTCTTGTTTACAGTCACAATCAAGTTTCTGTAGTCGCTACTGAAGGGGTCTGTGTCGGACTGATCGCTGGCATCAGTGATGGATCCATCCTTCAAACCATCAGAGGCGTCCCACGCTACAAACATAAGGTTTGCTTCTCCATTGAAGTCCTTGTTAGGGACAAACCTGAGTCTTGTTGTGGTACCATTCACTCTGAGGACGACTGCTTCAGTGATGGAGACAACTTCGGAAAGTGGAGTCCAGTTTGCATCAAACACAAACAAACTCTCTGAATCGTTGACACTTCCGCTGTAGTCTGTAGTGTTGGTGGCATTGGTTTCTGGGTACTCCACAACATAGGTCACATTGGTGAAGTCAACAGTGTACTCCCAGCGACCATATCGACTGTCAGCACTGATGATGGCTATCCCTTTCACAGAGTCTCTATCATTGTCAAGAATCAGGTCTCCTGCAACCTCATCCAGAGAGTACCCGTGGTTCTCATCCAGTCGGATGTCTTCATAAATGGATGGACTGATCACGTCAATGGCGTTGTTGAAGAAGGGAGAATCGTTGATGTTCTGGATCTTCAGAAACATGTAGGCTGTTTCGCTGTACAGCTCTCCATCATAAGCAACAATGCTGATATTTCGTGTTGTGTTGAGAGGCTCCTCAGCAGTATTGCTGTAGGTCAGAGTTCTCAAAACCTGTTGATACTCCAACACAGAGCCCAGTCCTGTCATATGCAGTGAGGAATTCGATTGAAAGTATATCCAGTCGGCTCTGAAAATACGGATGAAGTAATTATTACTGGTTGAGTCTCCAATCACCTCAGTACCAAATGTTATTGACAAACGCTCCAAATTTCCATCAAGGGCATTCTCAATTGTGACATCTAAATGTTCTAGGTTGTCATTGTCGATATCAATCACTTCTAAAATATTGTTTCTGTCAATGTTCTGTGGGGTCATGGGTCTACTATCATCTTCAATGAATACAGCGTTCCCATCAATTCCTTGTCCCCCACCATTGGCGTCAACTTCGGGAGGATCATTGACAGGGATGAAAGTGACAAAAGCACTTGAGGATGTACTACTTCCCCGATCATCTTTCACAGTAAATTTGATCTCTCGTGTCTTGTTGGATGGGTTGCCAGGTCTGGCCAGCACATTGGTATACGACACAGTACTTAAAACAAGAGAAAACTCATCCGATGTTTCTGGACCCAACAGACGTATTCTTCCCCCATTGTGGTCCACTATGATTGATGTATTCTCTGTGTTGACTCCCAGGATCTCGTTTTCTTCATCCGGAGGAGAAATGATAGTCACGATTGCTTCAGAAATGTTAATGCTGTCGTGGTCAATTAAGGAATGGTTCAATCCTAAGAGCAAGATCGGAGGGTCTCCTTCCACGTAGTGCACGTGGGAGCTTCTCCCTGGTGTGTCGCTGTCCAAGTCCAGCTCAGGAGGGTCGTTCACTAGCGAGATGTGTACCGTGGAAATGGCTGTGTCTGTCCTAGTCTGCTCTCCCCCCAGCCCATCATCTGATAGTGTAAAGGTGATGTGTCTATCATGTGGATTTGGTTCTTCGGCATAATTCTGGTACCGAGTAGTTGACAGAGCTCTTCTGTAGTCTTCAATGACAGATGAGGTACTTGTCTTGGCAAGCAGAACAGCTTTGTACTCGCTTGAAGAATTGGTGGTCACAATGAAGTCCAGTTCAGTATCAGTTGTATCAACGGTGAGGAATTCCTGCATGCCATCATATCGCATGAAGGAGAATGTGACATTGCTCAAAAGAGCATTATCCACATCTTGTATCTTCATCCAGATCGGGTCAACAAGGAGAACAGGCTCCACCTCACGACGAGGAGGTGGAGGTTCTTTGTATGTACTTTCAAAGGACTTGTTCACTCCAAGGAAGAGTATAGGTGGGTCGTTCACTGCCTCGACAACAATCCTCGCATATCCGATTTCCTTGCTGAATGTGTTATCAACATCCACTCGAGTATCCACATCAATTTGCAGGTTCTTATACACACTGCCGTAACCGTCCCATGCCCTTATCAGCATGTATGGGAAATCGGTGTCGGGACGAGGAAAACCGTCTTCATCGAACTCGGAGTTGAAATCGGGCTTGGGGAGAAAACGCACTCGACAGTGACCCAAGATAAGAGTAGCTTCACTCACCCTTGGGGCTCCATTGTCGAAATTCAACCACGTGGATGTATTTTCACAGTTATATTCCCAGGAACCAAACCTTTCATCAATCCCAATAATGGTCACTCCCACAGAAGGTCCATCAACATCGTAACTCGCTGAATCCAATAAGCGTTCCACGGTTGTACCAAAATTAGTGGTAGTGTCGATGTCTTCAAGAATTGGGTCCAGACTTGCATCTTTCTGGAGAATTGGATTGTCGTTTACCGGCAGCACATTGAGAATGGCAGTGGCCGTGTGGATACTGTAAGCTCCCGTGAGGGGGTTTGGGCCTGTGCTCGTGTTCGCATTCAGGGTCCCGTGCTGGAGGTTGTCTGAGCGATCCCACAGCTTGAAGCGAAAGGACACCTCACCAAAGAAATCCTTATGAGGTATGAATCGAATGCGAGGATTGATGACAGCATCTAGGAGCAATGCAGAAGATTCGGAGACATTCGGAACCAAAACCCATTTATTTCCAAATCTGTACTCCCAATGTCCATTTTCAGTAGATACTTCAACAATTGCCACGCCTCCCCTAGTGCAGCGATAATGGCACACTAACCCATCAGTCAGCCCTCCAAAGTCGGTGTCTATCGCATTATCGGCATCCTTGTAAACTGGAGCAGCGATGGATCGTATGTGAGCACCATAGTAGCCACTTCCGTCTGACAAATCCTCCAGGATAGAGCCATAACGGTGAACTAATCCAGTGATTACAGGGGCACTATTCAACGGATCCACTGTGATGTGTGCGGTGGTGGAGTCGACACTGAAAGCTCCAGTGACAGGGTCTGTACGAGTGTCAACATTACTGTCACCTGATGTGTGGCCACTGGTGAGATCCCACAGTTTGTACCTGAAACTGGATTCCCCGTTAAAGTCCTTGTTGGGATGGAACCTCACCCGGTTCATGCCCTCCGGTTGACTGTACAGAACGAGAGCATTGCTCTCCTCCAGAGGACGGGAGATATTGGTCCAGTTCATTCCACCATCTGTGGTGAACTGCCACACCCCGTTACTACTGTCCACCTCAACTATGGCTATCCCAATATTAGTGGAAGGGAAGATGTCAACATCGATCTTCAGAGCAGAGATGAAGAGGGTCACGTTGTCACCCTCGATGGGATTCAATATAGGAGAATTCTCAGAAATATTAGTCATCCTGGGCTCCACTAAGGAGTTCAGCAATGGTGCGTCGTTTTGGGGTAATACCCTTACAGAAATCACTCTAGATTCGTTGCTGAAGGGAGCTGTGGTAGTGGGTGAGGAAGCGTTGGTTGTAGACCCATCTTCAAGACTGTCTGTTGCATCCCATGCCAGGAAGGCTATTTGTGCTATGCCATTGTAATCTCTTTCAGGTACAAACCTTACAAAATTCTGAACTGTTGCTCTCAAAACAATTGCAGTGGCAGTAGATATATTGGCTGGGATTGGAATCCATGTTACCCTGCATGGATCAGGTAGACTATACTCCCACTGTCCTTTCGAGCTATCCACATCAGTGATAGCTATCCCACGTACAGCTCCTATGTCATCATCTTCAAGAAGATGGAAAGCCATGATGTACACAGACATGCCATCATTGTCTATATCATCTTCGTTGATGGATGGCTGGAAGACTGGATGAGTGTTGAAGAACGGAGAGTTATTGGATCCATTCACAGGGCAAGAGAAATCAGCACAACCTGGGAAGAAAGAGAAAACTTGCAATAATGACCTACATAAGTGTGTGTGTGTGTGTGTGTGTGTGTGCGTGCATGCGTGCGTGCGTGTGTGTGTGTACAGCACTTGACAATAAATGAACAACTCACTCCAAAGAACTTGACGCAGTCCTCCGATATGAGCATGTGAGACTGAACCCTCAAATCCATACATCATCACACCCAGTACAGCATCCGGATCACTGTGGTATAGGGTGGATGCTGCAGTCACTGATGTGGACAACTCCACAGTGTATGCCCTGGTCACACCTTCGTACACAACAGACTGAAAAGACACACCCATGGAGCTGAGTGAACTGCTGTTCAAATAGATGGAGTCAGCTTGGTAGTATTCCAAAGGTATGATAACCACAGTAGTGGAGAACTCTGGATGTAGAGTGTACGCATTGGAGTACTGGTTGACTGGAGGGACCATAACTGAGGCTACGGTGGGTGGGCTACCACCCCTTGAAAACTGCATCACAAACACCGGATAGTAAGACTCAAGCCAACAGGAAGAATTCAACATCACTTCAATATCTAGGAATTCGGTTGCAGGGAGGGATAATTCCGAAGTATCAATACAGGTGGAGTTTCCCTCAGATGAGGTACAGCTCTTGTGTACTGTGGTGCATTCCAGACCAGATACCACACGGTAGGTGACGTTGCCTCCACCAGAGGGACCCGACAACACAAAACGGCTGCCCCAGTACTCCACAGGAGGGATTGCTTCCACGTGGAAGTCTGAAGGAGGCTGACCTGACAGAGTTGCATATTGATGGCCAGAGAAGAAGGATAGAGGGTTGTTTGACACTATAAGAGTACCAGTGAGGTCTTCTTCATCGGTGATGAGGAGAGTCTCCAATCTCTGCAGTGTCAGATTGTACCAACTGTTGGGAGATATGGTGTCTGTGCCTATTACAATGGATACTTTAGGGGAGACTTCCACCACAGTGTCATTCTCGGTGGCCACTAAGGCAGCCGCATGCATTTGTGAATTAGGTGCATCGTTTCTCGTAACAGCCATGTAAGTGTAGGATGGAAGCGAGTCCGGGGGCAAAGGTAGAACCAGAAAGCTGTCGACTGTACTATTTTGCTCAAGTTGTGCTGCAAATACGATCAGTTTCGTGCTGTTCAGAGAATGTATGTATACCCCTCCGTCTCTCTCCCAGCTGTATTGCAGTGCCAGATCAGCTGGTAGGGTCACTTCAGTGTATTTCCCCGCTTGAGCAGTGAATTGAGCACTGAAATTTTCAGCTGAAACTTCAAAAAGAGCAGGTACATCGTCTCTGGTCGTAACATACAGTGTTAGGTTGGAACTAGTGTGGTGTTCTCCTACAAAATATGTCAAGTAGAATTCCGTCGAACAGCTATCAGCATCTGCGTGGAATGGACAAGCACATGTAATTGAACCACACTACACACATTACACCCCAAATTACATGAACACGCAAACTCCTGCTAGGAGAACATGCATGTTGTCCTTTTAGTGGGTGTTCGACATTGTTGCATGCCCACAATCTCATTCACGTACATTACTCCAGCTTGTTTGGAATATCGATCTCTGATCATTAAGTGAAATATCTTGTGAGGGAAATTTATTTCGTACGTTAAATTCATCCAGACTCTAATGTATAATATGGCCAGCGAGAATGGTGGTACTTAGCAGGTGATCTATTCGCAGGAGATTTGGTTAACATTTTCGTCTTTTTAAATAAATGAATATAGACTAATTTAGGTTCAGAGGATGCACAAGGAGAACTCACGTGTTTCTTTGTGGATTGCTGTGGAGAGCAATGCAAGGAATATCGCCGCAATCGCAGGCAGTCTTCTCGGATGGCACATGGTTGACTAGGTCCTACCGGAGGGATTAATCCGTTGGTGGTGCGGTCTCTCTCTAACACACTTCTCTTACTAGGACGATTAGCACCGCAACAATCCTCCGAATATACATGGATGTCACTTAAGCTTGACCATTATCTTCTAGCTAGTCAGTCGAGCATAACATGTACAAACGCTGTACACATGGTATTACGTACGTATTTCCTATAATACACAGAAACGGAAATTCGATTCGGATATTCGACCGCGCCCATTTTGGGCGTGTGTTTATGCATTCTAGCC
>OZ026569.1:3117970-3130470 GCA_964020155.1 Chondrilla cf. caribensis
GCTTGGTCCTTGAGTCCCTCTCTCGAGCGAGTTCCTCCTCCAGTGCTTTCTGCCTGGCTAGTTCCTGCTGCTGTCTGGCCTGGTCCCTCAACTTGAGCATTTCGGCCTCCCTGTCTGCCTTCCTCTGAGCCTGACCGAACAACATCACAACCAGTTGACAAATGGACACATGAAATTCACAAAGATAGTCAAGTACGTATATACAGTAGAGTTAGATAATACAACCCACTGGGGAGAATCAAAATCAGTTATATTCATCAGTAATTCGACCCCATTATACATAAGAGATAGATATCTTAAACAAGAGATAGTTGGTATAAGTATGTAGGTCTATTCAGTCGAGCCATCCAGAAATATATTTATCTCCACTGTATCTGTGTGCATA
This sequence comes from Chondrilla cf. caribensis, assembly GCA_964020155.1. Lineage (NCBI taxonomy): Eukaryota > Metazoa > Porifera > Demospongiae > Chondrillida > Chondrillidae > Chondrilla > Chondrilla cf. caribensis. The sequence continues at coordinate 3,118,356 of OZ026569.1, forward strand.
CCGTATGTGTACATATATACGCATACTGTACTCATATTATGTGTTGCTGTACTGTGCTTTGTATATGTATGTATGCATACTGTACGTGTACCATATGTGGAACAATTCATTCATTTCATACATATGTACGTATGTACGCACCTCTTCTCTCATCTGGTCCATTTTGCCCATCATCTCCTGCTCCAGTGCTTTGAGATGTTGCTGTGCCTACAAAGTTACACAACAGAGTCAAATAAACATGGAAGTGTAGTATACACATGAGTGCATATACGTACATATGCAAATTACGTACATATATAAGTATGTATAGTACGTACATACGTATGTGCAATCTAGTATGAAGCACATTTTGATATAGAACAATACCCAAACATACACATGGGGAATGCATGTACACACATATATACATAAGAGTGCTAGCAAATCTTAAGTTTATGAGATTTGTTTGCATGTCGTTTGTTCAGAGATAGCACAGCAAACCAACCTTCATCTCTGCATTTGCTTTATCTTCTTTTGCCTTCGACTTTGTCACCTCCAAGTCTTTCTTCAGCTATGAAGAACCAGGAGAAATAGCAGTAGATACATACATGAGTCTGTTCATACATGTGTACAATAATATTTACATAGGTACACACGAAAATATGTAAACGTGGATGTTTTAGAGATCATATCGTAAACCCTGATTAACCTAGCATCCTTGGATACTGGAAGAGACTGATAAGTTACCTATGTACGTACGTATCCCTGAGATTCCCAGATTGGCCAAACAATTAATCACTTACGTATGTATATACATATGTACATAGCTACCAAAAGGTCAGCAAGTTGCTACTCAGAAATACACATTATTTACGTAATCACCTTCAGGGAGGAAACACATGTGGCATCTCACCTGCTTGACCCTTCTCTGCTCATCTTCCAGACTCTTACTGAGTTCCTTCACTTGTTGTGCTGCACGAGAAAAGAGGCTGAACATCACACCAGTGGAGAGACCTCCTGTTAGTGATCAGCAGCAAATGTACACGTTATATAGTGTTGACATATTAAATACTTCATACTACAAGTACGCCTACAACACATTAAAGACACCACGAGCAGTTGTAGTATGGCAATATACTTGGGGGAGGGTTGGGTGGGCCTTGCCCAAAAATTTACACCCTTAAAAATTCTAAGGATCAATGAAAATTTCATTGAATGTAATGTCACCCTCCTTGTTTCCTATCAAAATTTGAATTTCTCCACTTCCCCTGACCATTATAACCTTCCTTGGATGAAGGCCTGTTACTGGATGGTGTGAGTTGATCTCACAATCTCTGAACTGACTTAGTTTCGAGTTGGCTGTTTCCACCTTCCCCAGGTTCAGTCTGGTCTGCGTCACCTCGTCCCTCAACTCATCGATGGTGTTGCGCAGTTCGTCCGCCTCCTCATCGCTGATACCAGTGGGCGGGGGAGGAGTGGGTGGACTAGGCTGGCGAGGGAGACAGGTGTAATAGAATGTATGTATAAACCACTCGGTAACACATACTGTACATATATTTACATATGCATACAGGCACATACGTATGTACACACGTACAATGAAACTGTACTTAAGAATGCAGGAAGTATGTAGTACATACGTACGTATGTACCATAGTTATAAACATACTGTACATACACTTGCATGAACGTAAGTATAAAGTGTGTGTGAATGTGCGTATTGGTGTGTGTGTGTGTGTGTGTGTGTGTGTGTGTGTGTGTGTGTGTGTGTGTGTGTGTGTGTGTGTGTGTGTGTGTGTGTGTGTGTGTGTGTGTGTGTGTGTGTGTGTGTGTGTGTGTGTGTGTGTGTGTGTGTGTGTATGTGTGTCTGTGTGCACTCATATATACATACAGTTCTGAAGACAGGTTCTGTTGTTTCAGTCTCCCTCCCCATCTCCAATTCCTTCACCCTTCCCTTCAGAGACACAATGTTCTCCTCTTGCTCCTAACAGGTACAAGCATCCATACACATCACAACTCCTACAGTTCATCACATGTCAGTAGACACTCACCTGGTTCATAGTCTCCAACTCCATCACTCTAACAGAATACAGAAAACACGGTACAAGTACATATGTACGTATATGTATGTATGTATAAATGCATATGTATGTTACACATACACAGTGCACACCTACGTACATACATATTGTGTATGTACTGTACTTCTGGATACATACGTATGTACGTACATACCTAAGTATGCACATACATATATGCGTACAATGTGTACTCCATGTACAGTAAATTCTCGTTAATCAACCACCACTTTATCCACCGAACCTTTTAATCCACCACAATTTCCAAGTACCAATGAAAATCCAGTTATTCCACCAAAATTGTTAATCCACCATATTCTTTGAAAACAAATTGTGGTGGATTAACGAGTATTCATTGTACGTACTTCAGCATAGTACAAACATATGAATATGTTATGTACGTACGTACATTGGGACCTGGATAATGAGATACCCCAATCATACGTACATACAACACCCCCTAATAGCCAATCACCATCAGAAATACAGCCAACACTGACTTTACTACGAAAACTCTTCAATTTGACGTTTTACAGGTTCCATCGTATTCACATACACACATCAGTACATATGTACGTACATACCTCTCTTTGAGGTTCTTGATGACTACATCCAGTCTGTCCGACTTTCCAGATAACAATTCCTCATAGTAAGCCTACAAAAATACATAAGTACACAGAGGGTAAATGTACATATGCATGTTGATATGTACGTACATAGGTGTGCTGATTGTGAGAGAGTCCTCAATTCAGAGGTCAGCTAGTACACTAGTACAGATACGTATATGTACATATGCATGCTGATACATACATACATACGTATGTAGTCTCGCATAGGACAGATCCATTTCTCCCCTCCATATTTTTATCATGACGTCATGCAACAATGAAATGGATGCGAGAAGCGGGCCTGGGCTATGTGAGACAACATATGTAGTTGTTCTGATCGTAAGAGAGTCCTCAATTCACAGGTCAGCTAGTACACTGGATCACTGGAATAGAGCACATGGTGTTTATGAAGGTGTCCCCTATCCAAGGTTTCACTGCACGTTCATACATACGTATGTACATTGTGTGCTGCAAACCTTATATTCCCCACAAATTCTCTTCACTGCATTGTTGAGTAGAATACGGTAACTCTCACGAACGTTGTCCAGTTTCTAACCAAACAAATACATACGTATATGTACATATGTAATACACATTTATACATGCACACACACACACATGCATAATACGTATGTATGTACCATAAATACATGAAAAGTACATTTGTACATTATAGATATTTTGTGAAACAGGTCTATACAGTATACGCTACATGTCATATTTGTAAGTTGCTAGAGGCTCATGATTGCTACGGTGTAGATAGGGGAAACTGGGTAATTTTTGAGCAATCATGTAGCAGTGAAAAGATTGAAACAGATTGAGATGCAAGACGTCTCGACTGCGAAGGTCTTCGTCAGATACGATACTCCTGTCATAGTTATAGCCCATCGAGGTCTGGCAATTGGCTCTCAGTGACCCATCATCAGTTCATCCTGTTGCTTCACACCAAGACAGGCTACAACTACGTATGTTTAGGAATGTACGTACGTAGGTGGCTCAAAGGGAAGAGTTTATACATAAGCTGAAGGTCACACTTATAATTGGGTCATTAACTATGCAGCACTCTTTACATAAACCGATTGGAGCAATTTCCTGTCACCGACAACATCAGTAACAGTAAAATATGCAACAATAACAAACGTATCATCCCATGACACAAGCTGTTTATGTCCCATCCACACCAGATGTGCAGCTAATACAGTCACACGTCCGATTAATTACCTTAGGGTGATGACCTTGGCTACCAATTGAAAGTGTGACTGTATTGGCTGCACACCCTGATTGGAAGGGACATAACTAATATGTAGCATTGATATGTATACCGTATAGAGGGAAATATTTGCAGACAAAATTTTCGCGGATAGCTCCAAAAATTAAAATTTGCTGATAACATTTTTGGAGGTGCTGGCCACAGTCATGTGATGAGAATGCCTAAATCGTGGATATTATTTTCACAGGTATTAGGCCAACCGCGAAATCCGTGAAAATTTCCTGCCATAAGGTATACATCCACATGAAAACTCTGGGTCAAAGGTTAATAGAGACAATTAAGAATTGTGTAAACATCTAAAAAGTGTGTTCACATTACTGAAATAGTGAGCACACACTTCCCTTTGATCCTCCTACATGACATGCTACATACACACAATGTAGTACATATACATGTATGTATGTATGTGCACATATGCACATTTTTTCCCCTTTTTTATTATTGACATCCAGTAGTTGGTTACAGATACTGTACTAAAGGCTAATAAAAATAACACAAGTGCAAATAAGTTCGTATACACATACCTCTTTGTGCTCCTTCTCTACTTCCGATAACTTGGTACCAGCGGCATGATGCCTGCAAATGTACAAGCACGCGCGTGTACATACGTATGTATACATGCATGAATCAAAACTTTGCTAAACAACAACAAAAGAAAGAATAAATTCATTGATACTGAAGATAACTTAAAAGGCCACTGACATGATTTTCAACTTAATATCTAATACGTATTCGAGGTTTGATACACATCTTTGCAAGTCCCATAGAAGTGCCTTAGTCTAGCTAATCCAGGCCACGGACATTTTGCACAAATGTTAATTCTATAGTGAATCCTTTAATTTTTAATATCTGTATGTATTTATTTATCTATTTACGTATTTATCAATCTCAATGTCATGTGCTATTACTTGTACATTTTCAGAACCCATCCGAATTTGAAAATTTCGACAAATTATATAATAATTAATTAATTTATTTTATTCCAATTTATTTCATATTTATTCTTTTTACTTTGTATACTGCTTTTCTTTTCTTTGTGGGTGCCACTTAAATAGCCCATGGCTAACGGCTCCCCACATTTAACAAGAATACCTGATACCTGATACCTTATAATATGGAGTAACACAGTCTCCATACTGCCAGATTGACACCCACCGGACACAGTGCAAAGATACTAATGGCACTCACAGTTCAATTGTTCTTTGCAATATTTTACTCTCGTATTCAGCTTTCATGACACTTTGAGCAAAACTTAGGTCTTTACGTAAACTAGATACACTCTGTTGAGAGGCAAGTGAATGAAAGGGAGATAATTGGAACTCACATATTCACAGAGACAGCAATAAAGAACACACAAGCTATCCTGTGCGGATGTATAGCCCACACCAACTTTGCAAATAGCATACGATTTGAGTGAAAACATGAGCCTACATTATTTTAATTATATAAAACCATACGATACGTACCTCTGAGAGCTCGTCCAGTACTTGGGCTACTTGCTTAACTTCTCCTAATTCCGATTCGCTCGTCTGACAAGATTGGTCGACATAGTACTGTCCCAAATATCGTTTCTCAGCCACCTCTACGTCTTCTCGCTGCACCAAGTCCCATTTTATAGGCTCTGCTCGCAGTTCAACTATCGGTATGATGGGTGGAGGTAAGTTTGGTAATTGTTCGAAAGGCAGTTTGGATGTTTTGGCTGCCATTTTTGCTCATTCTGTACACACACGCCCAGTTAATTGAAATATTCATGAAGAAAACAATTGTCATGGCAACCCCACTCGTCTCTATAGTTACAACTAAACACCAATACACAGAGGCGTGGCTAGTCATTAGCTCCGCCCCGAAATGCAGAAATTGCAAAATCTCCATTATGGAAGGAAATGCGAATGATACGTTTTTGAAGAACATCAAGTGAGAGAAGACATGAGACCTTCCATAATACCGCTTCATCTCAGCATAGCCATTTTGATTTCCGTGGCAAGCGGAGAGCTGAGATTTCTCCCAGAAAGGGCCCCGAAATCGGCCAACATCACTGAAGATGGGGAATACGTCTTGATGGCATCGTTGTACTTCGAGGACGACGGGGAGAACCTCACCAGTTCTGCAATCAGAATATACGACCACCCAGACGTCGGTCTTGTCGAAATTGTCCCTGATACGGGCTACATCGTTTACACTGCAGAGGAAAACGATTTCGGAAGCCGTACATTTAGCTATTATGCCTGCAACGCTCTCGGAAACTGTACCGAACCGGTTAATTTCACGGTATTCATCGAACCTGTAAACGATCCTCCATCTTTCGGTATCACCAACTTGACTGTGTTGGAGGATACGGTCGTTTCTCTTGCTCTCCCACAAGACCTCAATGTAACTGATCCGGAGGATGTACTGAATGCAGACTCCTTCACTGTTGTCACTGGACCCCAAGTTGGCGAACTGGAGTATACCAGTGGTACACTGGTGTACACACCCCCACTCAACTACTTCACTGTAGAAGACAATGCAATAACATTCGTCTTGATGGTGTGTGACCAGGATGCTGCACCACTTTGTGAAAACGAGACCATCTCTATCGTTTTGACCCCAGTGTCAGACCAGGGTGCAGATAATCCATATCTTCCCCTGACACCAATGGAAGGTATGTATGTATGTACCGGCATACGGCCAGACCTCTGTACATCATTAGCCTTGCTTCCTTGCTTTACGTGCTGTTTATACCAACTTTGCTGTTATATCCCATACAATTACTGTGTGTGTGTGTGTGTGTGTGTGTGTGTGTGTGTGGATATATGTACATACAAGGGCTATTGTTATAAAGAGACCGTCCTTGTGGAAGTGCTGTTGCAAAGAAATCCGACTGTATACACACACATGCACTTTGTGTCCCCAACATACATAATATATGTACATGTATACATATTTCTCAGAACACATACATACTGTGCATTCTTACACACTTCTACTTGTTTGATAGGCTCAACAATTGCTACACATGTACGTACATACTCCATTTAATGAACATATATTACGCAGTCACCGCTTCATATGGGATGTGTAAACCTGTATGTTAGCAAGTAAGATCGTACCACACTTATAACCAGCCACAAATTTCAGAGCAAAGTATGACCATCTAGATGTTCTTTGTCTCATTTGTAGATTCGGACAGTTTTTCAGAGGAGTTCTATGTCTCATTCATCAAGGGCCTCTTCAATGCCGCCTTGACACTGTCTGTGACAACAAGAGAGCGACAACCCGTTCTTTTCGAAGTGGTGACAAAAGATTTCCATCAAGTAGCGGCAGCAGTAGTCGGAGAATTCACTGTCATTTCTCTACCAGCCAGCCTATCCTTGGAAGACTCAACAGAGAGAGACAAAGGCATATATGTGCATACCTTGGATGGCAAAAGAATTGCTGTTTATTCGATATTATCATTGGATAGTGTTACTCACGACAGCTCTCAAGTTCTACCTTTGCCTCCAGACTCGCTCCAATCCTACACTTACATGGCTGTTACAAGAAGCGATGTGCCTGGTTTGGGAAAGCATGCAGCTGCCTTAGTGGCCACCAAGAATGACACTGTAGTGGAAATCTCTCCTAAAGTATCCATTGTAATAGGCACGGACACCATATCTCCCAACAGTTGGTACAATCTGACACTTCAGAGATTGGAGACTCTCCTCATCACCGATGAAGAAGACCTCACTGGTACTCTCATAGTGTCAAACAAACCTCTGTCCTTCTTCTCTGGCCATCAATATGCAACTCTGTCAGGTCAGCCTCCTCCAGACTTCCATGTGGAAGCAATCCCTCCTGTGGAGTACTGGGGCAGCCGTTTTGTGTTGTCGGGTCCCTCTAGTGGAGGCAACGTCACCTACCGCATAGTATCAGGTCTGGAATGCACCACTGTGCACAGGAGCTGTACCTCGTCGACACCACGTTCGACACTTTCATCGTTTTCTCTGAACGTCACCGAGTTCAAAGATGAGGATGTACCAAGTGGAGAATCCTGTTGGCTTGAGTCTTACTATCCGGTGTTTGTGATGCAGTTTTCAAGGGGTGGTAGCCCACCCACTGTAGCCTCAGTTATGGTCCCTCCAGTCAACCAGTACTCCAATGCGTACACTCTACATCCAGAGTTCTCCACTACAGTGGTTATCATACCTTCGGAATACTACCAACCTGACTCCATCTATCTGAACGGCAGTTTGCTCAGCTCCATGGGTGTGTCTTTTCAGTCTGTTGTGTACGAAGGTGTGACCAGGGCATACACTGTGGAGTTGTCCACATCAGTGACTGCGTCATCCACCCTATACCACAGTGATCCGGATGCTGTACTGGGTGTGATGATGTATGGATTCCAGGGTCGAGTCTCACATGCTCATATCGGAGGACTGCGTCAAGTTCTTTGGAGTGAGTTCATTTATTGTCAAGTGCTGTACACTCACACATACACACACGCACACACACACACATGCACACACATACACACACAGGTACACACGCATACACACAGATACACAGGTACACCAAGACACACAGACACACACCCACACACACGCATGCACGTGCACACCCACATACGCACACACACACACACACACACACACACACACACACACACACACACACACACACACACACACCACACACACACACACACACATACAGCCACTTGTAACAGTACATAATTAAATAAAGTAAAACAACTGCATATGTGTGTGAACCTAGTGGTTTCTCTCTGTCTCCTAGGCGGTGATGATCTCTTCATGTTCTCTGTCACTAACCTCGATGAAAGCTCTGTGACCCTCGTGTGGGTCAAGCCAGATGACCTTGTTACATCTTACAACGTCACTCTGAGGCTCGGCGACGGTAGCGTGGTTGAAGAACTTATGGTCTTTGATCAGGGAGTGTCCTTCACCGATCTGAGGCAGCTAACCTACTACACCGTGACCGTCAAAGCTGTTGTGGACGAGCCATTGAAACTGCCACTCGTCAACACTACCACATTCAGAACAGGTATAACTGGATAGTGTGTACTACTTGTGTAAATCCACCTTTTACATCACTTCTGTATGTGTACGTGCGTATCGCACGCAATATACACAGTACATACATTTGTTGGTTCGGCATAATATATTCCTCATGCGCTGATTCATTTTTTGTACAGATCCTTGTCCTCACTCTCCGGACATAATATTCCTGGTGGATGCTTCTAGCAGCGTCACACCTGAGCAGTTCGAAGTTTTCAAGGACTTTGTGGCTAATGTCAGTTTTGGTCTCAAATTTGGCGAGAACTGGACACATGCAGGAGTCATCACGTTTGGAAGCAGTGCACATGAACTAATACCCCTGAACACGCATTACAACGGCAATTCGTTCCGATCCGCAGTTGAAAATTTGACTCATGCCGGCTCTCCCGCCAGTCTTATCAATGCCATCAGCACAGTTGTGTTGAGTTTCCAAGTTGGCTTTGGGGCTCGGGAGGATTCTGTCCACTTGGTGATTCTCCTAACGTCAACTCCAGCGGATACCAGTTTGGAGCCCGTGGCCCAACTTGCTATCAGATCTGGAGTGACCCTGTATACAGTGGGGATTGGGCTGGGGGTGGAGGACCTACTGCCGACTACCAGAAGTGACCTGACGGACGAAAGTGACGACACACGTGTGTACAACGTGTCCGACTATGACAACCTGTACAAACTGTCGGACGAGTTCGGAATCAAGTTCTCGGATTGCTGTGAGTGGAAAAGCTGTCTAGTGACCTGTATCACTTACCTGTGCTACATGGATTACAGTACTTACCATTGAATGGTGCTCTGATAGTCCAATATCTACAATTTTTACAGCTGCTATTTCGTTTGCTGTTTGATTTTTTCCTGTAGTCTGTAACCCACCCTGCCTGAATGGTGCTTCCTGTGTGAAGAGCTTTTACTGTAACTGTACTGATGGCTGGGCTGGAGTAGCATGCCACATGTGTGAGTGTTCACTTCCTGTGTGTGTGTGTGTGTGTGTGTGTGTGCGTGCGTGCGTGCGTGTGTGTGTGTGTGTAGGGTTTTATTTCCTGTACTTCTGTTCCTATTCACTTCCTATACTTTTATTCATATTTACTTCCTGTACTGTTGTTTGAATTTATTTCCTGTACTTTTTGTTTGAAAATATACTTTCTGTACTGCTCATATTTACTTGTTGTATTGTACGTGCATAATAGATACGAACGTATATGTATAAATGTACTTTTTGTTCATCTTCATTTCCTGTCTTGTTTATGTATGAATATGAACTGTGTCTTTGATCACTTCCTATGTGTTTGTGTCTGTGTTCACTTCCTGTACATTATGTATTATGTGTAACTTACCAATTCATGTACAGTAGGTGTTGTATGACATGATTTATGTCACATGCTCATCACATGGGTGTCACACTACGTCTATCACTTACTCATTCTGCTTATTCCTCTGTTTAGTGGATCCAACACTTTTTAGAATTCAGAAGAAAGAGGATCCAATAGGTTTAATGGAGGGATCCAGTGGCTTTTACATCATTTGGCTTAACCGGCAGATCTTCTCAGATGTGTATCTGGATATCATGTCTGTGGATGCCTTCAGTGAAGTGATAAATTCACGATTTGTTTTCAACACCACAAACTGGATGATACCCCAAGATTTGGAAGTGATGGGTGTTGATGACATCATTGATCGTCCAGACGTCTATGCAAGTACGTTGGCTGTGAGTACAGCTAGTGTGAACAAGCTCTACAGATCTCAGGATATGGTCAGAATCGCCTTGTTGGACACTGACGAACGTGAGCTCTCATGCATAACATTTGCACTCTGTGTGTGTCTGTGTGTGTGTGTGTCTGTCTGTGTGTTGTGTTGTGTGTGTGTGTGTGTGTGTGTGTGTGTGTGTGTGTGTGTGTGTGTGTGTGTGTGTGTGTGAGTGTGTGTGTGTGTGTGTGTGTGTGTGTGTGTGTGTGTGTGTGTGTGTGTGTGTGTGTGTGTGCAGGGAATTCCCCCCTTAATTCGCCACAATTCATTTTCAAAACGGATATGTACGTATGTATCAGATTAATGAATTTGGAGAATTAAGGGAATAGGCCTTACTGTTTCAAATTCACTATGTGATCATTTGTACGTATATGCACATAATCTGTGACAGACAGCACAGTTATTCATGGACACTTAAACTGGCTAGCTTCTGTGTAAACCTATATAAATGTATTCAGTGAGCAATTGTGGATATCTGTATGCTATCATTGTTGTGTACCGTATGTGTATATGTATGGATTTATGTATGTATTGAACCACACATTTTTCTGATGTGAGCTTATGTGTTTTACTTGAGCTTGTACTATACATGTATGTACAGCTTTTCACAAAATAAATACATTTTTTGTGAAATTTACTTGAGAATGGTGAAATGATTTGTTTAATTTGATGTGTTTGTTTGCCTCCTACAGCTGGAGTCATTGTGGTGGCATCAGAAGTCTACCCCAATCCACGGGACATCCCCGAGGGAAGGTGGAGGACTTACAATGTGAGTCTCCCCAACCGGCCAACCTCTCCAGTGGTTATACTCTTCTTTCCTGTCAACACAACCTTCATTACAATTTTTCCGAGTTACATGGTGATTGAACCTGATGAGTGGGACATCCCCAAAACTCTTGTTGTCACGGCAACTGATGATGACATCGACAGGGAAAGTCCCTATTCAGCTAGTTTCTGTATGAAGCTACTAAGCATGGATGAAAATTTCCACAGAGCAGCAGTCCCAGAGCTGGACCTCTCCCTGGAAGACAATGACTATGGTGTGTTGTTGTCATGTGTGTGTGTTTATTGTTGTTGGTATGTGTTGTTGTGGTATTTGTGAATTTGTATCTTGTTATGAAAGTTATCGGTTTGTTGTGTGTGTTATGATATTTGTTCTAGCTTTGTGTGTTTAAAGTATGCACTGTAGAGTACACATGCATATATACGTACATGTACGCATGCATGTATTCACATGTTTACTTGGTGGGTGCTTAGTATAATAGCCCCCAGGGCTAAAGGCTTACCCACGTTAAACAAGATTCCATAACCATAATCATGACCGTACTTCTGTCATCAATCTCACCCAGGTGATGCTGTCCTCTCTGGTTCTCTCTCTTGGCGACGTGTTGCCACGCCCAACAGACGTACCGC
>OZ026569.1:3132970-3170470 GCA_964020155.1 Chondrilla cf. caribensis
GCACACATTTATGTGCACTCACAAAGTGCATTGCATACATACGTACGTATGTACTTGCATCCATTCATCCACACACCATTTCACTTATGTACGTACATGTGTCCATACGCAGGAAATTCAACTGCACTGGCTGAAAATGTGACCCTGATCACAGCTTCACTGGAATGGACACCCGCTCCGGCTCAGCTGGGAGATCACATGGTGTGTAGTGTAGCTGTCAGTTCCAGGGGGACCATCTCTCCACCGCTGTGTGTTCAGTTGAGGGTCTTCACCTCCTATGTTAAAGTGAGTGTCCCTGTGTCCCTGTGGTAGTACAGTGGGACCTCTCTATTGCAAACCTCTAAAATGTGGAAACCTCCATAATAAGGACACCATTCTGTCTCCCAGTGTAGTATTGTAGTGTATCAAATGACCTCTGAATTGAGGAAACCTCTGTAAGAAGGACTAAAACTAAGGTCCCAAAGTGTCCTTTATAGAGAGGTTCCACTGTATGATGGTTATTTTCATAGGATGGCTGTTAGGGGCTGCCACAGGCTGCCTCTATATTGTTTTCATTTTGAGTTCCGGTATGTTACGTTCGATATAATATAATATTATAGATAAATATATATTACGTGTTCCTACGCGTAACCGTAACAGTGAATTTATATTTTAATTTATATTGCGTGAAATAAAGATGACTGATTTCGAATGGCGACAATTGGAAATTGAGCTAGAATTCATGTATTGAAGCTCTGCTGAGTGTAATAACTTCAGCGAAGGTTCTTCTGAACCTAAAAAAGACACCAGAGTAATTCGAGTGTAGGGGTGGCAGCCCCACGAGTTTTTGAACTCGAATTACTTGTTGTTGACTGTGTGGTTGTGTGATAATATACAGTAGAAACTCGTTAAGACAAACCATAAGGGACCCACAAAATGAGTTCTTGTCATCAAATGTTGTTCTTATCAGGATTTGCTTACTATAATATTATGTACACTACTAACACGAACCAAAAATGTTCAAAAAGTGGTTTAAGCAGAAATTTGTCTTAGAGGTGTTTGTCTTAATGAGGTTCTACTGTATTCCCACCATCATACTCTATACTGTTTGGCTGTATGATGTATTCCCACCATTGATGTGTTTACTGTTTGGCAGCATGAATTATTTTTCTCACTACTGTGTTTGTTTTGCTGTGTGTTCTTTGTTTGTGCTTCACATGACCTCTCACCCTCTGGTTTGTAACCCATATCACTTCCTGTGTACAGAATGATATGACCTGTAATAATTATTATGATTGTAGTGGGCTTGTGGATGTTATAATCTTGTTCTATTTTTCAATTTGTAGGCTCCAATCGTTGATCTCCATGGAAATGGGGAATTCCCTCAAATCTTCCATCAGGCATACACAGTGAATGGAGAGCCTTACACTGTTCCTGTGTTCCCTTCTGTTTCTGTTGTTCGTCTCTTCTCCATGCCAACCATTGAACACATGGAAGTCTTCATTGTCGGTGAAATCGATGGACACTCAGAGATGCTGACAGTCAACCAGTCTTTTTCTCTGACCTCCGTTAGTTTTGAATCCCACACGCTCCCCAGCCATTCAAATATAATTTTGTTCAGAGGCAGAGCGTCTCCAGCTACCTACACTTTGGCCCTCCAGAGTGTGGGTTACTCCAATTTGAAGCTGGCACCAACTGAGGGCAAAAGACTGATTGTAGCATCTGTGTTTGATGGCATTAGTACTAGTGTGCACCGAATTGCCTATACAGAGGTGACTGTAACAGTTCCTCTGCAACCACCAATGTTGAGTACCAGTGGGTCCGATCTCAGCTACAGAACAACTTTCTTCCCCAACGGGCACTCCATCCCGATAATGAATCCACTCAACTCCTTCCTTACAGACAGAGACAGTCCAACTCTATCCAGTGCAAGGCTGGTGTTAAAACACACAGCAGATGGTGAGAATGAACGCATAAAAGTAACACACGAAAGCATCGAAGAACTGAGTCTGCCAATAGTTGCCGAGGCAATAGGGGTTGAGAGGGTGTTTGGTAGACTTAGGAGTGAGGAGTTGGTCTCCACTGTGTCCAGCACTATAACTGTTACCGGTGTGAGAATTGTGGGCGATGTCGAGGTGGTAGTTGATATTCGACATTCATGGATCGGCGACATCAAGGTTGAGTTGGAACACGCGGGTCGCACAGAAATCCTAACCTGGAGTCCAGGGGGGCTTCACTGCGCAAGAGACCATCTGTATCGTACCGTATTTGATGAACAAGCTGGTCAGAGTGTCCAACTGGAGAGGGATGACGTAGTACCTGGTGTATGTAGATTCAGGAGTGATGGAGTTTTCAAGCCGTATGGAGACTTGAATGGATTTGTCGGACTGCCTAGTGAAGGGGACTGGACACTCATTGTCAGCGATCTTGTGCTCGAGAATGACAACGGCCGTATCGTCAGTTGGGCTATTGTCATCCAGCCATCAGAGACACACCTACATCTGACCACACCCCCTGTGGTGCCGCTACTGATGGTGGGAGGGGTAGAAAACTCTTGGATCGAAAACCACAGGAAGTGGATCGAGAGCGATGGGAGGATAGTGGAGACCACCATCCATGTCCAGCTAGCCTACCCCTACACGAGTGAGGTCCTGTACACACCCACTCTCATCCTGACACACCCCGATGGCACCAGAATCCAGTTAACAGATTCAAGTGACTTGTTCTGTGCTTACGGTAACTACACCTATCTCATATTCGATGACAGGGGTAACCGTTCCTTTAAGACACAATACATGGATGCCTGTAGTGAGTTTCAGAATGGGAACCAAACTGGAAATGGGGTCAGTCCCGGTGCAGGCACCGTTGTAGGTACTACTTCGAGTTCAGATTCCAACGAAATTTTGAGAATGGGGATGGACAATACTTCAGCAATTCTGTCCCATTTTGACTTGAACTTCAATGCCACAATCCCTTCGCCAAACTACCCCACCAAAATTTCTCTGGTAGATCTCCTCCCTTCGGACCAACCTCTCTCCTTGTTAAAGGGGAAAACTCTCAAGGGAGAATGGATTTTGTCTGTTGCTTCGGAAATGGAGGAAGTGTCCTTGGTTGGATGGTCACTGAGAATATCTCGGGAACCTAACATCGATCATGTCTACGATAGCGTGAATCACGTCCTGTCTTTCAAGGGACTGGACTCACCCACAAACTACGAAGCAGTTCTGAAGAGTGTTGTGTACGAAAACGACAAACCTGAGCCATCTCTTGAATCAGTGAGAATTGTACAGTTTGAAGCGTCTGATGGTAACCTTCGTTCTAACAGCTCCCTGCCTTGCTCAGAGACATTCATTCTCATTCACCACATTGAAATCAACCTGGATCCCAACAACGTCACAAACGTTTCGTTCCCTGACATCCATCAGACTTTTGTTGAGATGCAGTCTCCCCTCCACATTGCAGATCGGGAGAATGCGGTACTCAGTGACCCCTCTTTCCCAGAGGGTTTGTACCAGATCCAGTTTACCATTGAGGGATATGCCAACCTCGGTATGGAGGGTCTGTCAGTTGACCTGGAGTATCTGGGACTCGAAGACGCCTTCATTCTTGAAAACAGCACAAACGGTTCAACCTACATCTTCACACTGACGACTGTACAGAGTTCATCGATTGGGATCCTTCAGACTGTACTTAGGAATGTTGTGTACTTCAACAATGCGGAGGAATTGGTTGGTGACGGTCGGACAGTTAGGGTGGAAGTGAGAGACCTGAATGGGGTATACCTCAGCCTGGTTGCACGATCTAAGATTGACTTTACTCTTACAAATGATCCCCCTGTCCTCATTCTGAATTCAGATCTCCATTCTGATTCATTTTCAAACATTGTCAACTTCATTGAAGGAGAAGGTCCTGTTCCGTTGGCTGACAAGGACAATCTTGTCCTGTACGACCACGACAACGAGAACCTCTTATCAGTGACTGTTGTGATCAAGAATCCATTCGACGGGGAGAACGATACTCTTGTTGTTGATGTCTCTGGAACAAACATAGCAGCTGACTACAACTCAACCGTGCATCGACTTCACCTCCATGGTGTTGACTCGGTGGAGAATTACAGGTCGGTTGTCTCCTCTGTGGCCTACAACAACCTTCTCCACTCTCCTGGTAATCCCGACACACGTCAACGGATGATTTGTTTCACGCCCAATGACGGTGTCCATGATGGACGTGAAGTGGTTGCCATAGTAACCTTCGACAGTGTGAACGATCCCCCAGTGGTGGACCTTAACGGTGAGGACTCAGGTAACAATCACTACACTGTGTTTGTGGAGGAGGGGGGCTGGATTCAAGTTAATCCTCGGGCTACTCTCTTTGATATCGATGATATGAAACTTGATTTCGTCGAGATCAAACTGCTCAATGCAATCGACGGTGACCTTGAGAGACTGGCTGTTGACAACGTGACCGTTACCGTAGCTGCGAACTCCGCACTCGTTCAACAGTTTCATATTCTGACGAGGTCAGATTACGACACATCCACGGGGATCCTCCGAATTGAAATGAGTGGGACCAACACTGTGACCGACCTCCAGAGGGTGCTGCAGACTCTCAGATACAACAACATTGCTGATGAGCCCACTCTAACCACTCGTGTGGTGGAAATCACAGCAAACGACGGAACTGCGAGTGGTCCATCTGTGTATGTGTACATCCGGATTGAGCCAGTCAACGACTCTCCTTACTTTAAAATGGATGTTATGGGGTTTTCCCCTCTGATGTATGAAGACGAGATGAATGACACCAATGATGGATTCTCTGTGAGCGACATTGCACGACTCATTGGAGATGACGATCCTGATGCTAAAAGGGGTGTGGCAGTTGTGGGCGTGGACGATGCAAATGGTTGCTGGGAGTTCCAGCTCCAAGGTGGACCATGGAGACTGATCCCAAAGAACGTTACAATGGACCGAGCCTTGTTGCTGGGCAACGTGGAAGGAAACAACATCAGATTTCTGCCGAATCAGCATTTCAATGGCAATGTCACTATCAGCTTCGTTGCCTGGGACGTCAGCAACGCCAACGTAAGTGTGGACAACTTCACTGCATTCTACATGAACTTCACCTCCGACAACATGACCAATGCGACAATGGATGAGGAGTTTGTAACCCACGAACTGACCAGCTTGGATGGTATGTATGCAAATGCAAGGTCAAAATCGAACATCGATCCGTTCAGTAACACAACGCTCACCATTGTCCTTGAGGTGGTCCCAGTCAACGATGCTCCCCTCATTGCCAACGAGTCAGTCTACCTGACCACCATTCTTGAAGATGATTACAACTCGGCTGGTGACAAAGTGTCCGTGCTGTTGAAGTTGGTGCTGGATGTGGATGGAGTGGATGAAATTGGTGCCGCCATTATAAGTGCCGAACAGGACAATGGTACCTGGCAGTATTCAGCTGGAAGTGGACAAACATGGTACGATTTTGGGTCGCCGTCTCCCGAAAGTGCTCTACTCCTTTCGGCAAACACGAGAGTGAGATTTGTCCCTTTCAAGGATTTCAACGGTGTTGTGTCGTTTGGATACCTTGCCTGGGACATGACGGATGATGGATTGGTTGGAAACAACTCCACAGACACTACTGTGCATGACGAAGTGGAGGGACCATACAGCGTACAGAACAACACAGCATATTTAGTGGTGGATCCGGTCAATGACTCTCCCGTGGTGGAGAAGGGGATGCAGCTGGAGAGTATACTGGAGGACACCTCTGTGGACGTCAACCACGGAACCAGCGTGTCTGACATTGTGAAGTATCGGTATGTTGATGTTGATGCAGGTTCGGAGGTTGGGATTGTGGTGGTTGGCGTGGACGTCAGGTACGGGAGGTGGGAATACACCTGTGGATCCTACCCATTCCGGTGGGAATCTTTCATTGGGGATCTGGTGTATGGTGTGATCGTTCCCGTACTCCCTATCCCCGAGAGGGCCACATTGCTGAGCGGGAACTGTCGCATTCATTTCCTCCCCCAGCCGCACTTCAACACCGAGTACGACTACGACGGGTATCCAAGAGCGGATACAGACATGCCATATTTGGAAGTGAGGGGGTGGGACAACACTGGACTCACCAAAGGTAGATCAGGTACCTATGGCAACGATGCAACATACGCTGAGTCATCAGCTACCAACGAATACAGTCATGACAAGGTTGCAGTAACCATATCAGTGGTTTCTGTCAACGATCCACCCATCCTCGCACTCTCCAACAGCACTGTTCCCAACTTCACGACAACATTTGTTGAGGACCTGTCTCCTGTTCCCGCAGTGGGACCAACTCTGACGCTGATTGACAACGACCATCTCCGTCTTGCTGAAGTCAACATTACCATATATGGTAGTTATGGAACACCTGATGGTTATTTGGGACTTGAAGCACCTGTTCCTTCCAATGCCACCGGTGTTGCTGTTCTACCAAATAAACCCCCACGGGTGTTTACCAGTGATTATCTTGATGACTACTGCAGCCTGAATTCCAATGTTACAAGAAGAGAGGAACTACTTTTGGACACAACCCAGACAGATCTTGTAGCTGAAGTGGTGTCTTACTGTCCGTACTCCATCAGAATATACCCTGATGACTTCTTGGTGAATGGGTCCATACACAAAGCACAGTTTCAAAAGGTGCTCAGAACTATTCAGTATAGTAACACCATTGAAGAGCCAGTGGGCGGAGTCAGGATAATCGAATTCACAGTTTCGGATGGAGTTGACAGTAGTGACATCGTGTTTACCACCGTCAATGTGGAAACAGTCAATGACGCTCCACAGCTGGATCTCAACGACTTTGTTCCTGACATCAACAACAACGTCCTCTTTACTGAAGGAGACGGGGCCACAACACTGGCTAACTCAACAGGACTCACACTCATAGACCATGATGACAACTACATTCAGTCTGTTCGTGTCGATCTTGTTAACCATCCCGATGGTGACTACGAGGAACTGCTGGCTGATACAACAGGTACCAACATTGTCGCAGACTACACGAACTTCACTCTGCGTCTGAGCGGGAACGATACTCTTGAAGCCTACATTGAGGTGTTAAGGTCCGTCAAGTACAACAACACGTACACCAGTCCAGGAAATCCGGACGAATCTGTACGAGAGGTGCGTTTCTTCGTGTACGATGGAGACAAGGAGAGTCGAGTGGCTGTAAGTTTTGTGAGGTTTGAAGGTACAAATGATGTCCCCTACCTCGATATCAACGGGGATGCTGAAGGGCAGGACAACACTGCAGAGTTCAGAGAAGAAATGGGACCCGTGTCTCTTGTGGACGATAGTCTCATTGTTCACGATGAGGACAACAGCACTCTTGCCTACGTTACAGTACAGATTGTGGGCATTTACGACCCAGGACTTGAGGTATTAGCGGTGGACAATGTCACACTGACAAACATTCGGGAGAGAAATTCTCGGAATTTACCGGAAGTTGTTGAATTGAGACACATCATCCCTGTAGTGTCTTACAATGACACCATCGGACTGCTGAACATCTCTGGACTTGAGTCTCTGGAGGACTATAGGTCCATTCTACGCACCATCACGTACGATAACTACGCGAATGAACCCGATTTGACACAGCGTGTTGTCCTCTTTACCCTCAACGACGGACACTTGATGAGCACTCCTGTGTATTCTGTCATCACAATGACCCCCATCAATGATTCTCCTCGATTTAACAACCTCTCCGTCATTGAGCCAATGTTCAATGAAGATGAAGGAGGGAGTATTTCTGTGTACGACATGGCCTTCCTTCTGATAGAGGATTATGATATTGATGCTGAGAGGGGTATTGCGATAGTTGATGTCGACAGCAGTAATGGATTCTGGTTCTACACCCTGGACAACATGAATACCACCAACATATCTGTGACTCACCAAATACATGAGGACCTCGACATTAACCGTGCTGTACTTCTGAGGGCGACACCCGACAACGAAGTCCATTTTGTGCCAAATAGAGACTTTGTTGGAAATTCTACAATCACGTTTGCAGCTTGGGATGCTTCTGATGGATTGGAGGACGGTGCAGAGAGAATGGTGATGTTTTCCAACAATGGCACCGATTCTTTCAGCTTCGAAACACGAACAATCACTGTACAAATTCTGCCTGTAAACGATGCCCCAGTGTTGAACCCCAGCATCGAGCCCAGAATGACATCCATTTTGGAAGATTCCGTGACAGAATGGCCCATCGAGGGTGACAACGTGACCCTCTTCATCTCAGCTCTGAAGATCGATGTTGACATCTTCCCTTCCACTGATATTGGGATAGCCATAGTTGAGGTGGACAGTAGTAACGGTGTGTGGCAGTTCACCACGGACGTTGGAATGAACTGGACCAACATCTCCCAGCCTCTGGAGGAGAGCAGTGCTCTCGTGCTGTACAGTCAACCGGAGGGCATGAACCGGGTGAGGTTCCATCCCAACAAGGACTTCAACGGGGAATCCAGTTTCAGGTACAAACTGTGGGATCTCACCAGTGGCCACACATCAGGTGACAGTAATGTTGACACTCGTACAGACCCTGTCACTGGAGCTTTCAGCGTCGACTCCACCACTGCACGCATCACAGTGGAGCCAGTCAATGATTCTCCCGTACTGTCTGGAGACACACAGCTGGGTGATATTCCTGAGGATATTCCAGATATGAATAACTTCGGTACCTTCGTACGCAACATCCTGCAAGGAGTGTTCAGCGATGTGGATGGCGGCGATGATGTTGGTCTGGCGGTAGTGGAGGTGGACCTGAGATTTGGGAACTGGTACTACACATGTGACAGCGGGGCGACAACAGAACGGCACCAATTCATTGGCAACAATGTGTTTGGGCAAATAGCTCCAAGAACACCCAGACTGGAGGCAGCCACTCTTCTGCTTGCAAACTGTCGCATCATTTTCGCACCTGAGGAGAACTTCAACTCGCAGTATGACGAGACTGGCTCCCCTCGACCCGCTAGTGATACCCCCTTCATCCGAATCCGAGGATGGGACAACACAGGGATGACTGAGGGGCTGAACTTCAACTACGGCATCGACACCACCTCAAACCCTGACAATCACAGAGATTCCTTCAGTAAAGAGGTTGTACGTGCTCAGATCAGCGTCCTACCGCTGAACGATCAGGTGGTTCTGGAACTGGGACCCGGACTGAAGTCCTTTGTGACCACGTTCATTGAACCCGTCCCACCAAACCGAATGGTGCACCCGATCCCTATTGTGGACCAGACTGGACTCTCACTCACAGATGTGGACAATTCACTCCTGGACAGCATGACAATCTCTTTCCAACGGTATAATAGCGAAGAGATGATCACCATCTCAACTGATGGGACCGATCTGTCCTATAATGTGACTTCAGATAACACTACCGGTCAGTTTCTGATCGAGGTATTCCCGGCTGCAAATCTGTCCCAGTTTAGGACTGTCCTGTTGAGTGCTATGTATTCCAACGCAGCCGAGGAGCCTAATGCAACTGATAGAGTTATCACAGTCGAGGTAACAGATACGGGAATCAGCAATCTGTTCAAGTCATCAGATTCAGCTACAACAACGATTGTGATTGAGTTGGTCAATGACCCACCGGAGTTGGACCTCGATCTTGACATCCCCGACACTTACTCCTTCGTCACCTACACTGAGGGACAGTCCCCCGTACCACTATTCCAGCCCAACCACTCTCTCATTGATCACGACAACGCTAGTCTGTCAAGTGCGACTGTGAGCATTAGTGACGCCCCCGACATGGAGGCAGAGGTGCTGAGTGCCAACACCTCTGGAACAAGCATCTCGTCATCCTACAGCAACACCACTGGAGTTCTGGAACTCTTTGGTCCAGCAACAGTGGAGGAGTTTGAACAAGTTTTGGCTACAGTTTCGTACAGTAACACTCTCTCCAGCCCTGGCAATCCTTCTGACAGTGATCGCGAGATTGTCTTTGTTGTGAATGATGGCCTGAACGACAGCATCCCTGCCTTCACCAGGGTGATGTTCACTGCTGTCAATAACCGTCCTTTCCTGGATGTTAATGGTGACTCGCCGGGAACAACATACAGTACTGAGTTCCAAGAGGGCGAGGGGGCCGTTAGAGCTGTGGACGCCAACCTGCTTCTCGAGGATGTGGACAACCGAACACTGGCATACATAGATGTTACCATCACGGATGCTCGAGACGGCGAATTCGAGATTCTACAGGTATCGGAGGTGGAAGAGATAAAAGGAGATGTCCAGAGTGGTCACTACTCTGTGTGGGTGTTCAGACCTGTCCAGGAGTACAACGCCACTGCGGGCATCCTTCGTATCAGTGGACTCAACTCGATCCATGAGTACCAGGAAGTGCTGAAAACTCTCACATACAACAACCTTGCCGAGGAGCCTCTCGGACCAAACAGGACACTCAGTTTTGATGCTTTCGATGGCCTCAAACACAGTATTCCTGTCTATTCGGGAATTTCTCTCATCCCAATCAACGATTCTCCCTTCTTCAACGACACCATTGACGTGATCAGTCCATCCATTTACGAAGACATCCGACTGGATGAGAACCACGGGTACTCTCTGGATGAGGTTGCAGGAGACCTGATTCTTGACAATGATAGAGACTCTGTGAAAGGGATAGCCATCATCAGTGCTGACAGTCGATATGGTCGCTGGGAGTACACTGTTGACTTCACCAATGTGACCTATGTTGTGGAGTACCCAGAAACCAATGCCACCAACACTACAGACTACAGCGGAAGTGTCAACGATTCAGAGAGTTTGTTCGTGTTTGATGCAAACTGGATTCCACTTTCCAAAGATGTCTCCATCACTAAAGCAGTCGTCCTCAGAGTGAATGGTACCACAACAAGACTCAGGTTTGTCCCTGACAAGGACTTCAATGGAGAAGCAAACCTTATGTTTGTAGCGTGGGACGCCTCTGATGGTTTGAAGGATGGATCCATCACTGATGCCAGCGATCAGTCCGACACAGATCCCTTCAGTAGCGACTACAGAAACTTGATTGTGACTGTAAACAAGACTAATGATGCTCCTCTTCTCTCTCCAGTCTCCTTCAACCTGACCAGTATTTTGGAAGATGACGCTAGCTCTGAAGGTGACCCAGTGGAGGACCTTTTGTCTGGAATAAGGGATATTGACGTGGTGGATGAAGAGTACGGCATAGCAGTGACAGTGGTGGACGAGAGGTACGGTACCTGGCAGTTCAGTGTCGACAGTGGAGACAACTGGACTCCAATGAAGAACGTGTCCATGAGATCCGCTGTTCTACTGCGGTCGAGTCCTCCTGGAGAGAACCGTGTGAGATTTGTCCCAGTGTCGGACTTCAATGGCTTCTCAACTTTGACCTTTGTAGGATGGGACCTCACCAGTGGAGAGCCGTCCGGTACAACGGGTGTGGATGTGTTGCTAAGTGACCCAGTGATTGGTCCTTTCAGTAGGAACAAGACGACAGCTATGATATTTGTAGAACAAGTCAACGATTCCCCATCTCTTGGAGATGGTTCCTCACTTTTCACTATCCTCGAGGACCTACCAGTCATGGACAACAATGGGACATCTGTTGGAGAAATTGTGAATGGGACATTCTACGATGTTGATGACGTTCCTGATTTGAACTTTGCTCCCTTCACTGCCGTTGGCATAGCAGTGGTGGGTGTGGACTTGAGATATGGGGAGTGGCAGTACCAGTGTCCGAACAGGAATGAATGGGCAGGTTTCATTGGAGATTTCATATATGGTGTGTACCTTCCCAGGTACCCAAGAGTGGAGAGGGCCACCTTGCTGTTGTCTGACTGTCGCATCCGATTTCTCCCCAACCTTCACTTCAACACTCTGAAGGACCTCAATGGTGACTTTAGACCAGAAAGCGACGTGCCCTTCATAACCATCAGAGGTTGGGACAACACTGGACTATCTGCCGGCAAATCCGGAATGTACGGTCAAGATACCACCTACAACCAGGATAGCCATCTCAACGAGTTCAGCTTTGAGACATCAACAGCCACCATCAACATCGCCTCTGTGAACGATATTCCACTGCTGAACATCAGTAGCAGTGACAAAGGTGTGGTGTTTCGCACAGAGTTTGTGGAGGATTCACCGTTTGTGCGTGTCACAGATCCACTATATGTGAGACTGGTGGACATCGACAATGCTCGGCTTGAGTCAGTGACCATCTCGGTAGTGAACAGTTTGGACCCAGACAGTGAACTCATTGACATCGTTGACGACTCTCCCATTGTTGAGGTGAATGGATCCACAGTTGAAGTGACACTGAACAACACAGTCCATCGGTTCCAGATCATGTATACTATCTACTCCAACGATTCCAGTGTCTCCCAGTCGAGTTTGATGATAATGTCTGTCCCAGGACACGAGAGTGTAGCAATAGAAGCCTACGAAGAACTCCTTCGTCATGTTGTATACAAGAACCTTCATCCAGAGCCCACCAATGGGACAAGAGAGATCGTCTTTGATGTTGACGATGGAGAGGATGTCAACAACAGAGTTCGTGCTTTTGTTGATGTCACTCTTCGAGCTGAGAACCGTCCGGTGTTTGTGCCCAACAAAATGATAGTGTTCTTCACAGAAGGGGACCTTTCTCCCATTCCTCTCACCTCGCCTCTGCTGACCCTCACTGACAGAGACCATAATGAGTATTTCTACATCAGTGGAGCCATGTTGACATTCGGAATTGTCCCCAGGAGTCCTCTGGAGTACTTGTCTGTTGATTTGAGTGTTGTTGACCCGCCGTTCTCTCTAGTCCAGAACTACTCTCGAGAATCTGGTACTTTGACAGTGAGTGGGGAGGCCCCAGTGTCCCAGTATCAAGAAGTCCTTCGCAGTGTTCTTTACCACAACACCGAGGGAGAACCTCGACCAGGCCACCAGCCTGTGAGCATCCAAGTCACGGACACTCACAACCTCACCAGTCAACCAGTGAGTATAGTTGTGGAGGTAACAGTGGTCAACGACAACCCACCTGAGATCTCTGCACCAACACAACCATACAAGTACGTTGAAGGTAGTTCCTATGCTCTGCTACACAACATCTTCATCTCTGACAACGACACTGGAGGGGGAGACCTGTACATTTACCAGGTGAATATCACCATCACGAATCCAATGGATCTCGAGAACGAGGAGCTCGATGCTGATCGATCTCCGAATGTTGATGTCATGTTTGATGACGATTATACGTTGATTCTAACTGGTCCAGCTTCCGTGAGTGATTTCCAGAATGTGTTGTCAACTCTGAGATACCTCAACCGGGCTGAGGAACCCAACACAGACATTCGCATAATTGAGCTTGTAGCCAAAGACGC
Organism: Chondrilla cf. caribensis; assembly: GCA_964020155.1. Classification (NCBI taxonomy): domain Eukaryota; kingdom Metazoa; phylum Porifera; class Demospongiae; order Chondrillida; family Chondrillidae; genus Chondrilla; species Chondrilla cf. caribensis. The sequence goes on from OZ026569.1 coordinate 3,146,340, forward strand.
CAACTTCACAAGTGACCTAGTGTCCATATTTGTCAACATCTGTCTAGTGAACGACCTACCAGTGGTTGATCTGAATGGTCCTCGCTCACCAGATGTGGACATCGCTGTCAACTATGTGGAAGGATCCGGTCCTCAACCGATAGTGGATCCATTCAACCTCACTGTGCACGACAACGACCACAATTACCTTGTTGAAGTGATTGTTGAGCTGACCAACCCTTACGACTCTCCACTGGAATGTCTCAATGTAAACTCCACCATTTCCAACATCAGTTCTGACTACAATGTAAGTTCGGCTGTTCTCACCTTGTCAGGACGGTCCAGTCTGGAGGACTATCAGAGCGTCCTTCGGAGTGTCACATACGAGAACAAAGAGGCTCTCCCCGGTCTACCAGACACAACAGTGAGAATAGTCACATTTGTTGCCTTCGATGGGGACGCCTACAGCATGACATCAACTGCAATGGTGATGTTTGATTCTGTCAACGATCCTCCATTGTTCGACCTCAATGGTGAGGATCCTGGCAGAAACTATTGTACTTCCTTCACAGAAGAAGGACCTCCAATCCTCCTCAGTAGCAGAGACATGACGCTCATTGACGTGGACAACACTTCACTGGAGAGTGTGACAGTGAGGATCACCAACCTCCATGACGGAGATATGGAGGTGTTGACCCTGTCTGGGGACTTCTACTACAAGTTTCCTACTGCCTCTGTGGACTACAACAGTGGTGTTCTAACAGTGAGTGGTCTGGGGGAGGTCTCCCACTTCAGAGAAGCAGCTTCTTCAGTTCAGTATCAGAACTTGGCAGACGAACCAAACTTTGAGCCTAGGATTGTCGAGTTTGTAGCCAACGACGGTTTACTCGACAGTTTGCCTTATCTGACAAAAGTGAACATGACACCAGTCAATGATATACCTCGTGTGCAGCTCCAGTTGCATCCCAATGTGACGTTTGATTTCGGGATGCTTAACGTCACGAACATGACCATCTCCGATAACGGCACTGAAGACATGAGCGGCTTGGATCCTGTTTTGAATGGTACTCGGCTGAATGACACGATGGATGACAGCATGAATGCAACCACCCAACAGGATAACGACACCGCCACCATGATTCCCTACCACCCTGCTCCTTACTACACCTGCTACACTGAAAATGGTGCAGCAATAATGTTAACCAACCCACAAGCTGTGTTGGTACAGGATGACGATGACAGTTTGGTGTCGTCAATTACAATCAGAACCGACGGAGTCAGAGATTATGGTCACGAGTCAGTTTTCTTTAAACTGGATCCTTCGTCCGATTTGGCCAAAAAACTGGAACCTTACGATTTTTCGAGTTGTCCCATCCACCAGGAAAGGTATTCCAGATTCACTGTGAGTGGTACCTTCACTCTGTCAGAAGTGGAGGAGGCACTTAGGTCTCTACATTACTGCAACACAGATGAGTTTTCCATCAGTGGTTTGCGGAATGTGAGCATCACAGTCAAAGATATCAAAGGTGCTGAGAGCAAGCCACAGTTTGCCTATGTTGACGTGAAAGCTGTAAACGATGCTCCCGCACTACGAGAGGATGCCGTTGTCATAACTATGGCTGTCATTGACGAAGATGGAAACTACACCCTTCCGGCCTTGTCGTACTTCTTCGATCACGAAGAGAACCTAACGGGATCTGCTATCCAGATCTTGTTCATTGATCCGGAAGTAGGCGAGGCTACAGTGGACGAGGAGAGCGGAGATGTTGTCTACTCGAGTGCTCTCAATGACTATGGTGTGCGGACAGTGTGGTATCAGGCTTGTGACTCTCAGGAGGCGTGCTCCTCACCTGTCAACCTGACCATCATCATCAATCCGGTCAACGATCCGCCCAATCCCGTTCCTCCCCTTGTACTACATGTTGTCGAGGATACACCAATCACAGAGTCCTTCACAAGATATTTCGCCGATCCTGAAGACGACTTAGTTCCCAACTCAACCTACCCGAGGGTCACAGCCATCGAAAGTCCCATTGGTGGATCATACGTTGTATCAGAATGGCAGATGTTCACGTTCGAACCAGCTCCAAACAACAATGTAAGCAGTCACCTCAACTTCACTGTGTGTGACAGCAGCAATGCATGTACCAATATCTCTGTGGTAATCTCCATCATCCCAGTCAACGACGAACCGGAAATAGTCGTTGAGTATCCAAGCGACGCGACACCGACCTTCGTCACCATGGAGGACACCTCCAAACATATCCCCATTCTTGTCAGGGACGTGGAGGACAGAGACTACCTGAGTGTGGCATTTGTGCATGCCAACAACGGCAGGGCAATGGGCACTCTTGTTGGAGCTCAGAAGAACGTAACCTCTGAATTCATTTTTGAGCAGCGTTCATATGTCGTCTACCAACCCAATCACAACTTCTGTGGAGAGGATATTGTCACCATCAGTGTGACTGATTCTCAAGGTGGCTACACTGAAACAAATATCTCCGTTACTGTACTTTGTGTAAACGATCCACCATCTTTTGGTATCACCAACTTGACTGTGTTGGAGGATACGGTCGTTTCTCTTGCTCTTCCACAAGACCTCAATGTAACTGATCCAGAGGATGTACTGAATGCAGGCTCCTTCACTGTTGTCACTGGACCCGAAGTTGGCGAACTGGAGTATACTGGTGGTACGCTGGTGTACACACCCCCTGAACACTACAACACGCCCACCAGTGGAAGTCCAATTACATTTACTCTGCAGGTCTGTGACAACGACACTGAAAATCAACTCTGTACCAACCAGTCCGTCTCCATCACCTACCTCGCTGTGAACGATGCTCCTCTACTGTCACCTATCCCTGTTGAGATATGCGAGGACAATCCGTATGTCTCGGATCTCACCAGCCTGATCTCCGATGTCGAAGAGAGTGTGGTTGCCGGTGATCGTATAATGCTACTGGACCCACTTCCTCGGCACGGCACAGTTACCTACAATGACAGCACAGGTATCCTCCGCTACCAGCCCAACCACAACTACCACGGCAGTGATGCAATATACTTTCAAGCCTGTGATGCCGTCGGTCTCTGTAACTTCAGTGGAATTGTGAACCTGACCATTTTGGCTGTGAACGACCCTCCACAAGCTGAGATGTTCACTGCTTATGTGACTGAAGATGAATACGATTTGATTGCTGTTTACTCGAGAATTTCTGATGTTGAAACCATTCCTTCTCACCTTAACGAATATCTCAGACTTCACATCGTGGATCCGGCCTCCGGGGAACTTGTCGACCGTTGGAACACTTCCAAAAATGCTGGACTTCGTGTTTTTGATGCACATGGTATTATTGGCTATGAACCCATGATGGAGTTTGTGGGCATGGACGGTTTTACATATGCTGTTTGTGACTTGTGCCACATTGCAAGGAATGGTGAACTGGGCAGAGTGAAACTGCCACCAGAGTGTCTGAAGCAAATCGAGGAGAGCGGAGGAGGTCAACTCAGCATTGACAACAGAAACATCACATGTGTAGAGAGAGAGGTTCGCGTTGTTGTACGCAATGTTGATGATGTACCAGTTGTTTCAGACATCTCTGCGATGGTCCCGGTTGGAGAATCGGTGACTGTCTCTCCCTTCAACGAATCTCGGGTATCCAGTCAACATAGCTCAGATGGTTACTTGTACACTGATACAAATACACCAGTGTTTGAACAAGATGACCTCCAGTTGACTTTGGCGGCTGACATGGGACACAACCTCACTGAATTGCTCCTGAACACAGACAGCGATGTGGATGAGTCTTCTCTTAGAGTGTTTTCCCCTCCAAGTAACGGTAATGTGACCGTGGAACAATATAATCAATATCCTCATTTTGTGTACACCCCCAATGTGGACTTCCAGGGCTACGACAGTTTTGAATATGAAGTGTGTGACAAGAACCGAAATGGCACTGCAACTGTTCACTGTTCAAAAGCTACAGCCGGGATATTTGTGTTTGGTGAAGGACCTACCATCTCTTCAGTTGTGGCTGTTAGTAGCAAGGTAACCAGCTCGGGGGAAACTTTGGATTTTGATTCAAAAGTGTCTAGAGGAGACAAGATCCTTATCAACTTTGCCATACCAACCAACATGCCTCCATATGGTGAAGCCAATCGCACTGTAACGCAAGAAGAGATTGATTGGATTTTTGTGTTCGATTGTCCTTTTATATCAGAGTGTATAGCACCAGTGGGGTACGAAGGCAGGTGGATAGACAACTCCCTGTTTGAGTTGGAGATTGTTGACGAGGGATACCCACAGCCAGAGGTTCCTATCGGTAAGTGGAGGGTTAGGGTGGCAAATGGAGTCAGTCCTTGTGGAGGATTTGATCCTGTGACACGACACCCGGTGGACTCCAGTGTGTACTGCTTGCAAGATGCAAAAGGAACGAGTTTCCACTCCACAGCTGTCTCCAATCCCATAACTGGAAACTTTGGTTTAACGATACCAGAAATTTCTCACGTTAAGATCATTCCAGATGCCCCATCCAAGAAAGTGGAGCTAACGAAGGACATATTTCTCAACACTCAGATTGTGATCTACTTGAAGGAACCCCTCTCTCACTATCAACTTGAATTGTATTGTGACAAAGAGGCTCACGTCTTGCTCAATCCAGCATTGATCAATCCAAATGCCAAACTCACCCTAACTGGATGTCAGAACTTGCTAAATAACACAGAGAATGCAGCTGTTAATTATTCCAACAGCATTGCTAATTATGAGAAGCTGTACCTTTCCAAGAGTAAGTGGTGTACCGAAGAAGACAAGAATCGAACAAAGAGACAAGCTGGTCTAACAGAACTGCCGCTCTACTCTGAAATCATATTCAAAGTGGTTGACCTGTCATCTACTAGCACAATGGCTGTTGACCCTGCGACGTTTGTTGATGAAGTGAAAAGAAACTTCAACTATACAGCACTCGCCGATGTTGTCTCCACCAACAGTTGTGTCCCTGTTAGTGCATACATGGATTATCGTGGAACGTCACCAGGGCTAACTAGCCCTCAGCTCTCATTCGAACACTCCGACTCAACCACACCCAGTATCATTAATGTCACTGGTATGTCCAGCGACAATGTCTTCAACAGCGGCGATACAATCAGGATTACTTTTGACAGAAACACCAATACACCGGATGTGTTCACTAAAGAAGACATCGACAAAATCTTTGACTTTGAGCCGTCAATTGGAGACAATTATGGTGGTGGGTGGTTGGACTTGAGAACGTTGCAAATTACCATCATCACTGGTTCCGAGATGGAGATAGTTGCCAGTGAGTTCACTATCAGCTTCCAGAATGCCACACAACCTGCTTACCCTGTTGAAAAACGCTGGTGTGTTAGCATAGACGGTGTTTGCAGTGGAGGGGCTACCGTGGGAGTCTGTGATCAAGATGGTGTGTCCTGTCGAGCATTTGAACCGTGGACCGGAATCACACTCATCAGAGACGAAGTTCCAACTGTACCAACGGATGTTGTCTCCATTGTAGTCCCCATTGTGGTTGTGTTTCTTCTGATCCTTCTCGCCATATGCATTGCTATCGGTGTCTACGTCGGCTACAAGCATTGGAAGAAGAGAAGAGATCAAAGCAAAGCTCAAGAACTGGTCAAAAAGTGGAGAGGAGACAAAGACGCTCCGGGAAAAGACGACAAGGAAGGTGCCAAACCTTGGTCTCACCCTCCCGATGTGCCCGTCATGCGCCCTCATCCTGATCCCTTCAGTTCAAATAGGGACACTGATGAGGGTGGACCATCTGCTGGACCGGATCCATTCAGGAATCTCCCGGATATCAGACCCCCGACTGCACAGCCTTTCGAGAACCTTCCTCCAATCCCACCTCATCGATTTGTGCCGAGATCAGGACCTCGTATCGGATCACCTGTGGGACCAATTTCAATGCCAGCCAGACCGGAGCCTACTGAACTGGTGAGTGCACACATACGTAGTTGTTGAGTACAGCCTTGCAATTCAGAGTCAGTTTGTATGGGACACACTGGATTTCATGTTGGTTGTTTGTGCAGTGGAGTCCATCCAAACTACACTTTCAACAAACCAGAATTCCTCCAATAATAAATACCGGTCTGGATAAATTTGGGCATTATGAAGGTTATTTTTAATGTTTATTTTGAAAATGTGTGTATGTGGGCGCGCGTGTGTGTATTAGTGTGTGTAAGTACAATCTACTGTTAGTTCACTGGTTTATTTGACAATATTCCTACTAATTGTTTCATATCGGGCAATTTGTCTATACTCAAGAGTTGATATGCATCCAATATTTTATGACTCTCAACATTTCTTGATTTCAGGGTCTTCCTCCATTGACGAAGGCACCAACTAGACAGCCCCAACAGCACCAACTACCTCCACTCAAGGGCAACCTGGGCATGCACGCAAGAAAAGCCTTGGGAACTAACACCTCCGACACCTCAGTCAAGTCAGTCCCGGGTGCTCTGCGTCCAGCACGACTCCCCTCCCTCTCCGTTGATGGGACCAGCCCCACCAGTCCAAGTGTCCTCAAACCAGCCCCAGTCCTCTACAACCAAGGAACACTTGCTCCCATCGAAGATCGCGGCAAGGGACCAACCGGTGGAAAGAAGGCGATCAAGAAGGTATCGCCGGATGTCACCACTGAAGAGGAAACGCAGGAAAGTAGTTCAGACAAAGGGGAATCCCCAAAGACGTCCCCACTGATGTCACCAACTCGTAGGTTGCCTCCTCCGTCCCTCCCTGGGATAACCCGCCCACCGAGACTGCCGCAACTTGGAATGGGTTCTCCACCACCCATGTCCCCACCAGGAATGATGTCACCACGGAGACCTCAAGTTGACCCATTTGCTATGCCCCCAGGTGGACGCCCACCCACACAACCCAAGAAAGTTACCTTCCCCACGATACCCCGGGAAGAGTCAAAAAAGGAAGAATAAGTTCCTAACAGTTAAAAAGCAACACTTTTGTATACAGTGGTAATTTAATTTGAACATTAACCCTTTTTGTAAAAACTTTAATTTTATACATCGATCATAACACTTTTGTAGCTTTTGTACTAATGTTAATGTGCACAATAATATTATATATAATAATAAGAATAAGAATATTATAATGATGATATTATGTGCCATATATAGTATGTATTATAATAAAAATATCTATCGTTAAGTTATAATAACATTGCGTAATTCTTTATTTAAATGGCGTCCGAAGTCAGCGATGAAAAGAAGAGGTTAGGCGATATTATAGTAAATGTATACCACGGCTTGTAATAAGTGTAGGTATTCCAGAAGTAGTACCTATTATAATATAATTATAATAAATAGTTACAAGTACAATCGTTGGTGTTTTTAAATTATAATATATAATTACATGAAAATATTCGTTTGTTTCCAGTTCAATTTCAAGATTTTATACGATCTGTCTCTTTATGTAGGGAAATTTATGAAGTAGCCAAAGGGAGAGTCAAGTGTGAAAAGGCAGCGCTGGATGTGGTCGTGAAACTGGTAGAATCAGAAAGAGTTGGCGCCGAGGAACTAAAAAGCGCGGTAAGTTGGCGCCAAATCATCGAGTACAGACAGTAACTCGCAATGATGCTGTCATTGTAGGCTCTAGTAGTGACGCCATAAACCTAGAACAAATCGGGCTGTTATAAGAAATGTTAAAACACGGTCAGACCTCTTTATAACGGTACTTTTTACAAGATAGTCTTGTTATAGATTTATATATTGAATGGAATTTAATTAATTTTATTGATATACATAGTTGACTTTGAAGGTATGAGCACATCGATCTAGTTGAGGTAATTTTGTGGAGTGTCTGTAGAAGCAAAGTCAACAGACCAATCAATCCGAATACATCTGTAAACCCTTGTAGTGTGTCGCAATCGGTTAAAGTTAATCATGGTCAACATACTATCAATTCGTCATGATGTCCAATTTGACTTCCCATAATATTATGCTTCTGCCATACTAACAGTCTGTTCGGGAAGTTGTGGCAGATTGAGCAGTTGGGTATGTTTAGAGGTGGGATGTGGGTGTTACTTTAATACGGTACAGTGAATTCTTGTTAATCCGCCACCGCTTTATCCACCAAACCTTTCAATCCATCACAATTTCCCAGTACCAATATAACGTAAAAGTACCAATGAACATCCAGTTAATCCTCCAAACTCATGAATCCACCATATTCTTTGAAAACGAATTGTGGCGGATTCATGAGTATTCACTGTATGTATTGTTATTACTGTACATGTAATGTATGATCTAATGGACTATCAAGTCAAGGTTATTTCTCCACACACAGAGTTCCTCCATCACACCTGATCACTATGAGGACATCGTCGAGGAGCGCTCCATCTCCAACCTGTGCGGGTATCCGCTCTGCGCTCGCACACTGGGAGATGTGCCGCGGCAAAAGTACCACATTTCCCTGCTCAGGAAGCAAGTGTTTGAGATTACTGAACGCAAGGTCTGCTTGTGTGCACTTCACACTGTATGCTACTGAACAACATTTATGTAACACGCTCTTAGTTCGAAATGGTGTGTTAATACCTATTACATGATGCGTCTGAGATTTCCTACGGCTGTACTGTTACGTACTTTCACGTATGCGCGTGGTTCTGAATCTCATTCGACGGAATTCCCGTTCCGGACGCGATTCCGAACCGCAAATCTAACTTAGCAAATTTGTTTCGCAATCAAGTAAAATGGCTACTAGACTGGCGCAAGGAGAATTTCGATAAATTACCATAGTTCCCGTACAGTAATAGCAACGATAAGTTAGTCAAATAATAATATAGGCATTTCATTCGATTTTACGTGTTTACCGAAAATAAGCATAGCTTTTTCGAATATACCGTCACTTTCACCGTCGAGGAAGATATTAGCATACGTACGAATTACTAACTTGCTGAGCCGTTCATGGACCGAATTTGACTTTGCATCGAAGATTGGTTACGAATATCACGCGAGGTCTACCACAACCGATTGAACTCCTACTAGTGATGACATCGGTGTCTTGCAGTATAATATAGTATTCCTTTAAGACGCTCCTATCGATCTTGCTAATTCGGTGGTAGGAAATTTAAAAATTGTAATTCGTTTTCGTCAATGGATGGAGCCAGTTGTGAAATGTATGAGTTAGGCATTGCATAAGGTGAATTCAGCCAATTCTTGGGTAATAATCTCTGGTTATCAGACCATGGTATTGCCACCTTTACCCTGAGACTACAGTGTCACCAGTTGTTCAAGTAGGACCAAACCATTCCACCCATGTACTAACTGATTACGTAACAATGATTGATTTTGATAATAAACTATTTTAGACCATCCGGTATTTTCAAAATGTTCTTGACAACTTCAACTGGATTGCCAACCCATAGGATGGCACTTCTGGTAGTATAGACACTATAAATAGCGTCGAAGAACCAGCTACTTGCATTTAGCAGTAACTGCTATAAAGTAACACCTGACAACACTTATTAGTGCTGCACAATCATGTACCAATGATGACCCTTTGGCCACTTTCCCTATCAACTCCTTTCGAATGTGAGCCAGTTTCCCAATACTGGAAGCCACCTATCCGTAGTATCGTAGATACCACATGCATATGAGTTGTTGGTCTGTATACAGTAATATCAGATTCCATAAACTAGGACCAGAGGTTGCGTGGTTGTATATTGTATTGTCTGGTGTGGTTGACCTTCTGCTCATTCCTATGGTTTGTGTGTACAAGGTGATAACAAAACACACCCAGTCTGAATAATTATGACTGCAGTTATCTCTTGTGTTATCTGGCATGCATGGCATGAGATGCCTCTGGTATCCTTAGAACATTGACCCTTAGGCTATATATAGCATATGGGTATACTATTGTGTGTGTATGTGTTTCTGTGTGTACGTGTGTGTGTGTGTGTGTGTGTGTGTGTGTGTGTGTGTGTGTGTGTGTGTGTGTGTGTGTAGTGTGTGTGCAGTGAGTATGTATGTGTGTGTTTTACAGAGAACCAGAGTACCTAATACCTGTATGTATGTACATGTGTGTGTGTGTATGCATGCATTTGTTGTGTGTGTGTCCGTGTCTGTGTGTGTGGGGGTGGGAGGGTGGTGTTGTATGTGTCTAATATATATTTCATCCCTTCCCATGCGGTTTGCAGAAATTCTGTTCAGCACTGTGTTACAAAGCATCAAAATTCTACTCATCCCAAATCTCAACCACCCCACTGTGGATGCGAGAGACAGAGAGGTGTGCCCATGCATAAACTTGCATTCAAGCGATCACTCTGCATAGACAAACTACACAGGGAATTATATGTTTTATAAGTCTGCTAAGTATATGTGTGTATTTTATACATCCCTATGTATTGTAATCCCTGTTCTCTCCACTGCGGGCATTGTTGGTGTTGGACTTGTATCTTACAGTTAAACACCTGAATTTAAGCTATAATAGTGAATTCTCCAAAACTAATCTATTATTTTAGTAAATAAAGTGACTATATATATGTACTGTACATTGACAGCTATATTTAGGCAACCTGTGTTACAGTCAGTTCCTGTGCCTTAGACTACAAACCTCTGAGTAGGGGACAAAATTGTTCAACTTATATCATTGTAAGATCCAGGTGTAACCTGCAATAACATGCTCAGATTTTGCACGCATGGGACCAATTAAGTGGGGTGTATGTACTAACAGAAGTAACCATGCAAATTAGGGTCTTACTAAACAAATTGTACTGCAAATCTGATTGTATAGAGTATATATGTTGTAATCTCTGAGCCTTGGATCGAAGATCAAGTGGTTCACTCAGATGTCTTAAACCATGTGATAGGTGCATGGTTTGAGACATTTGAGTGCGGTTCTACTTTATAGTTATAACTTTGGACATTGGTAAAACAATATGATTATTGTGTCCTGGTTGAATTACTGTGCATGCATGACTTTATGCATGCATGGACCATGCACGTGTAAACGTATACATATGCAGTGTCTCCTGTAAAATCTCATTGCATGTGGTTCAATACAATGCATTATAAATAAATAACCATAAATAAATAACCATATATCATATTAAACTTAAAAGTAAATCGATTAAATATAATATTATATTAATGATCTGTGTAGCAGTATGTGTAGATCCATTTGAAAGAAGTATACATGTATCTAGTGCATATACGTACAACATCATGTCCTTGCTTTCCTTATGCAGCGAAAAAGTAATAAAGCTTTTGGACTTTACTTCACCGGAAGAGAAAACACCCTTCAGCAGTAATGCAACTGACACTTCTCTAAATGCTGACTACAACTCAACCAACTCGAAAGAGGATTCTGTGGCCATCTCAAGGAACCTTCCCAGCTCTGGGTCAGTTTCCTCTACTCCATCCAACACCGAGGAAGTCACGGTCCAGAACTCACAAGGAGCTGACAGTCAATCCCAGGATCACTCTCCACCTTTAACCACAAGCAATACTGTCCAACATGTTGCCAATGAATATACAAGTGCAGTAGCTAAGGGTCCCGGACCAGGTCATTTGGAAGGACCAGCATCAACTACTCTTGATTGCAGCATGCATCACTCCTGTAATATGTCACGGGAGGACACCAAGAGTTGGAGTGAAGGAAAACAACAGCAAGTTGTAAAACCAATGAAAGCAATGATTAAAAGCACAGCACCAACAACTGTTACTAAGCTTTATCACATACTGTCAGAGTGGTGCACACCAGCTACACAGTGGATGTTGGAGGAAGGGTGGGATGAGAGAGAGAGGAGTGGAGTGGATCATTCCAATGCAAGACTGGTTGAGTCTCAGAGAACAGAAGAGAATAGAAAAGTGACAGCTGTATCAAAAGACAATGATTTTGCATACAAGAGTGACAACCTAATGAAAGAGGTTAAAGTGATGGAAAGAGAACAAAACTCAGTGCAGGTTTGATATCCCATTCACCATGCACACATGGCTATCCCACCATCACGAGCACCTGACAATGTGGACTCATGCAGTGCAAGAACCTTACAACATATTATAATTTGTATAATATGTATAAACAATATACACAAGTCTGCATTCTTTAGGTACCAACCATGCCAGCAGTTGACCACTCATCCCAACTTCTCATCAGAAGAAGAATTGTGCTTCAAAAAATGTTTGTGAGAATATCTGATTCAGCATTATTGTAATCATTATATTACAGTATGTTAATTATTGTTGGCAAAATCGGGTACAATAATATTGATTTTTGTTGTTAATTACTTGAATGCTCACTCCACAACGTCCTTATCCTGTCATGCATAGCCTCCCACTAGTCCAAACTCTCACAAAGATGCAACTCCACCAGTATTCAAGTGACATGACCTCTCTCGTTAAGACATTAAGGTATTTGTGAATGATGTGGAACGTGCTGTCTCAGTACATCAAGTAGTTTACACGTCTATGAAATGGCAACCTATACATGCTTGCATGAGGGATTGAAAGTTGATTTTTGTGTGTCAACTGCCTTATTGCTTCTCTCCAATGTAGACTGCATGCAGATAACATCTCTCTATGTCCAGTCGAATGGTTTATTGTCACGATAGTGTTCTTACACTGGTGGGTTGATCTGTTACAGTACTTGTGAATCATTTTGATTAACAGGGCTCTCCTCAAGGTTTGTTAGTGGCCTACTAAAAGTTGAGCTGTCGTCATTATTATCACACTTTAACGTGAAGAAGCCATAGCTAGCTAATAGGAGCTATAATAATATTGCTTCCGATGGCTGGTTGTAAAATCAGAGATTACTAGTCTCTTTTGCATTTTTAAAGATATCTGATCAATTTCAATCGTACTAAAACGTCCCAAACAGCGTACAGCCACGCACGAGTAAAAACCCGACTAAGTTCAGTCCTGACTGCCATTTTAATGACGTCACTATAAACATGGCCGCTTATCAGTGGATAACCGTTGTACGTATTCGATGACCGAAATTGTGCTATCCCTGATGGAAATTACTTCCTCTTCGAGTGATTATACGTAAAATTCGTGAATAAATAGCCACATATAGGCATAGCGCTTTAAACTAAAGGCATTTTCCAATAATCAATAATATATAGCTAATCAGTGTTAGCTAGCTAGCTAACTAGCTAATTGGATTAGTCTCGACTACCAGCCCCTTTTCCCGATCGCTTTCTTATTCTGAATAAGGACGCGATCGGGAAAAGGGCTGAGCGGTCGTAACAATCTATAGCCCTATACCTACCTTTGGAGACCTCCTACCTGTATATAACTATAGCTGCTGCATATAGCTAGCTAGCTATACAGTAGAAACTTATTCAAACAAACATCCCAAGACCAATTCCTACTTAATGAAAACCAATTTTTGAACATTATTTGGTTTGTTGTGTGTATAATGTTACAAGCAAATCCTGATAAGAACGTCTGATGACATGAACTGATTTTGTGGGCCCCTTATGGTTTGCCTGAACATGTTCTACTGTAGTCATGTACCTATAATTATATAAAAATCACATTTATGTGTATGATTGCACGTGTTTATAATTCCTCTCTGATCATACAATACTATGATAAATATGTATTATGTAGCAAGCTTTAGGATCTGTTATATAGTGTGTGATGTTATGATTAGTAATTGTAATGCACATTATTAATATTCATAATTTGTTTTTTTTTCAATTTAAACCAATTGTGTTTACTAGAGCTACAACATTTGAATATGTACCACTATACACAACTCTCTAAGTTTATTATTAGGAAAGGATGATATTGTATTAACCAGGATCATTTACCAAGCAAGTTACACAGTGACTATATAATATACAATTACAACTATAGCTATACCACATGTTGTCTTGTAACATTAATTATGCATGGTTAGCACAGGATCAGTGTATGTCCATCATGCATGCAGTGTATGCATGTGCATGTGTTGATGTATAGGTAATATTATACTCCAATTTGTGTAGTTTATCTTCAAGAAACCCAACTGTTGCTGGAGTGCTGAAAGAGCAAGCTTTTTTGGACCACCAAACAAGATTACAACTAACAGAAGATGTGCTTAGACCAATGGTGTCAATTTTTGTCACTGCGAACTTTCAATACAGCACTAAATAAAAATAAAGGCATAAGTAGATAGCTTTGATGTTTTGTCTGACTAAACGTACAGTGCAAGAATATAACAAAATAATAATATTATACAAAATTTTAGCAAATTATGCATTTCCAAAGTATTGATGACTGTACATTACATAAAACACATATAAAAAGTAACCAATAAAAGGAATAATACAGTACAACTTAAGTTTACACTTATACTGTAACAGATACACATATCATGATTACAAGAGACCAATTTAGAGAAACACTGGTTGAAGGTATAAATCCAAAATATTGTTAAACTGACAAATAAGTAGTTATAAGTTGGTCACAATTCCAATAAAAACATAATATGCCTACTAGGGTAGTAACCGTGAACCCTATGTCTTATCTTTGCTACTAAATTTAATAAAAAATGACATTTAGATCAGATTTTCGTAGGCAAACGTCTTTTAATCCGCCATTTCCTCAAGTAGTGATCCTGAGGTAAAGAGGATACATCTATTTCTTCATGTTTGGCAAGAGGAATGCTATCAGCACCAAAGAATACTTCATTGAACGAAAAGGTTGATTTGAAACTTGCAGCTTTTGGTAGTTTCTGAGCATCATGTCTTCTAGTAGCACCCCTTTTCCTGCTCCTATTAGAGGAGGCAGAACTGCTACTATTGCTAATAGCAGTCTCGCTGGGGGGCATAGTTGATTCAGTCTCAATAGCAGAAGGTGTATCTGTGGTATCACTCACAACTGGAGTCCCTGTAATAAGCCTCTTCCTCAACTGTCTAGTAGTAGTAGGCACTGTCTGGTGTGGAGTTTTCTTGTCATGAACAGGGAGATTCTTCACTTTAGCAAGTGAAGACCTCTTTTCTCTTTCAACTCTTCTTTCTCTTTCAGCTTCCACAGGAGGTTTCTTTTGCATCTGTAACCTCTGTGATCTCCTTTGTGCAGCCTGTGCTGAACTAGATTCGGTGAGTGGAGACCTAATGGCTCTCCTCAACTGCCTGGAATAGAAAGACCTAGTCTTAGGTGAAGGTTTTGTATTAGATTCATCCTCTCCAGTCTCTTCAGATTGACAATCCACTGATGCATTCGAATCTGAAGTCTGTAGTTCATATCTCGCCGCTGTGGGCCTATTCCTTATAAGGAAGGCAGTGAGTTCCAGATTGTTCAGAGAGCTGAACAGCTTCTCCACTTCAGACTTTCGATCCCGAGTAGTCATATTGGCACCTCTTTTACTGTAGTCGTGTTCCCTGGCGATTATATCTGCATTGTGTGACAGCGTGTGATTTGTTTCGAGAATATTCTGTCGAGTTTTATCCCGTCCCGGCTGCACTGGAGAATCTTGAGGTTTGTCGTCGTTGTCCTCTCCGTTTTCTCCATCCCCAGCAACCCACTTGATCGGAATAGGTTGTTTTCTACGGTTTTTCACCGTTTTACTAACTGGGAGAGTTTGGGTAACCGTCGAATTAGATTGGGCTAGGTGGGCGAGCGAGTTGTCCACGGATATATCAATTCTTGTTGAGTTTCTTTCATTAACAGAGATAGGCTCTTGTTCGATTGTAACTTCTTGTCCGAATTGTTTATCATGTTCGCTAATTGTGATATTTGTTCCAGCATACAGAATCATTGAGTGCTTACTCTGGGTAGATCTTGCTTCCTGATTTTGATCAGCCGCCATTTTTATCCGCGTGTCTGTAGGAACGCATGTTTGATAACCGAAACGTATATATACGAAGTAACATGTTTTGCATAGCTAATTAGGTTACAAAAAGCATTGTAGTTTACGTCAATCTATAGCACTGTGGCCAATACCGATTATCTCTTAGTTTACAAAACTTTATATTCATCCGTTGCTTGGATCAGCCTCCTTTCAATGCCTGTCTCTGAAGCGCTATGACCAGCATCAGGCACAAAGCTGAACTGGGCTTCTGGGAAAGCCTGGATGAGGTAGAAACCAAAACACTTCAGTTCTCATTCTTAGAATGAAAGAATACTTGAAAGAGCACTAGCCTTGTGGAGTTCCCATGCATTTTTCGGTGGACACACCAAATCATATCTCCCATGAACAATGGTGGTCGGGATGTGGCGAATCTTGTCCACATTGTCCAAGATCCACCCCTCGTGGTCGAACCATCCACCGTGAACAAAGAAGTGACTGGCAGGATGAGAATCAAGGATGGGTTATGCGTACAACTACATACATACAAATGACACACAACATACACTACACATAAAGAATGATGAGCACACACACACACGCACGCATGCACGTACGTACACACGCACGCACACACACACACAGGACACACACACACAGGACACACACACAGACACACACAGATACACACACAACAAATGCATGCATACACATTGATAGGTGTGTGTGTGCATGTGTGTACCATTCAATGCGAGCGAAGGCAACTGCCCACTGTCCATCCTCTGCCTCCAATCTGGATTTCACAATGCTTGGATCGTGAAGCAACTTCATTGTACTCATCTCCCACTTGGCCCAGGATTTGGCACAGCGAATCTTCTCCTGAAGAGTCAACAGGATCATGACAATTGATTCATAACATAAAAAGCATTCAAATACGCACAAACATACAAAATATTGACAACAGCAAATACAAACAAGCAAACAGAAAGAGTAAATGAGACCACATGAACACACACTGATACAAGTACAGTATTATACATATTCTGCTACCTGGTATTGCACTTATACAATTGAAACGTACACATATACCACACACACACACACACACACACACGCATGCATGCACAAACACACACGCACACACATGTACTCACACACTCACACACACACGTGCACGCACACACACACACACACACGTGCACAAAAACACATGTACACACACGCATACACACACACACACATACACACGCGCACGCACACACACACACACACACACACACACACACACACACACACACACACACACACACACACACACCTCCATATCATCCCCGGTCAACCTACGATAGTAGGCACTAATCAAGTCTCCACGCTCAGCCACAGGAATGGGTGCCACATAATCCTCAAACACATCAGGAAATACATTGGAAGCTCCTTCTTGGTAAAACCAGAGCAACTCAGACCTGGATGAATGCAAGGAGAGAAGACAACAGCCTAAAGTGAAAACCTTATAATCTGGATAAGAGTGAATTTCGATCCTTTGAGAGCTGATTACAAGGAGAACTAGTTAGAAAGTACACAAAAAGGGGAGATGTGCGTTTGCCCATTAAGGGATACATACATACCTACTTTCAATTGAAACACACATGTATGCACAAGCATGCTCACTTATACACAGGCGCATGCACACACACAAACACACACGTACACACGTACACACACACACACACACACACACACACACACACACACACACACACAGACACACAGACACAATGCTGATTACGGGACATACAATAATTCAATCAATTTAAATGCACTAACCTTCGCAGCATGAAAATACCTCTCAGAACAAGAGCCTTGACCACATCAGGGTGTTTGATGGCATAGGTGAGGGAGAGAGTGGACCCCCAACTCCCCCCAAACACCACCCACTTCTCAATCTTCAAGTGCTTGCGTAGTTTTTCGATATCTTCCACCAAATCCCAAGTAGTATTCTCCTGCAAGGTATAAACCCTTAAAAGTGACAACAGGGCAGCCATATATTTCAACAGACAAGCACACAACAATAACAATAATAAAAATAACTGTACCACAATAGTAAACAACAATTGCAATGCATTGGCCTCTTTCAACAATATCAATAACAGTGCCACTAATTGAAAAATAACAACAAAGAGGTAACAACAACAGGAAAACCTCAAAACATAGTACTTACAAGAGTACAGTTTACTGTGTAATAATATTTATGTACCACTGTCCTTTCTACCGAGGACTATTTTTGATGCCTCGAAGATAACCACGGAAAAGCCTTGCCCTGTTTGGGAAGAATCGAAGATTTCACGGCCAAGCGGCAACTTTTACGTAGGGTGTTAAAGTCGGTAGATAATAATCCACTACTAATATTTATGTACGTAGGATAAGGGTTGATTGCTCATAGGTACGTACACATATACACATGAATTTGTGCGTGTGCATACAAGTGCTTGTACGCACACAAGCGCACATGTATGTACAAGCATGCTCACCTATACACAGGCACATGCACACACACATACACACACCTACATACACGCTGTTCATGCAGGTACGTACACAAGCACACATGTATGCAGGCATGCTCACCTATATACAGGCACATGCACACACATACACACACCTACATACACACTGTTCATGCAGGTATGCACACAAGCGCTCATGTACATGCAGTACGCACACACCCACATACTTTCAACTCGGCATGTGGAGTTGATTTCCCGGACCCTCGCTGGTCCAGTAGGATGACGCGGTACACTGTGGGGTCAAAGAACTTGGCACATTCTGGCTGGCAGCCTGCTCCTGGACCACCATGACTACATATGTGGAATTAAAGATAACACACAAAACAACACACAGCACATACAAACACACACACACACCCACAGCACAAGGTACACACACACACACACAACACAAAACACAGCACATACAAAACACACACACACATAGCACAAGGTACACACACACACAACACAACACATAGCACATACAAAACACACACACACATAACACAAGGTACACACACACACACACACACACACACACACACACACACACACACACACACACACACACATACACTTTTCTTCAGATCATCCATTTACAGAATAACAAATGAATTGGGAACACTTCACAATTATGCAACGGACATCTATCCTGAATTGTCTCCTCAATGGAGAGGTGATACTTAATTCAGGAGTTTAGACGTGTTCCCGATGAATACATGAGTACATTCACTCACATAAAAATCACAGGATTTCCGTCCTCTTTTCCGATTTCTTCATAGTGGATGTCGTGCAAATCAGACACTTTCAGCATTCCTTCGTTAAATGGTGGTAAAACATCATAACTACCTTTGGGTTGGGCGGTAGTTTCGTCGCTGGGAAGGGATTTCTTCAAATCGTCCACGTTGTCCACCATTTTTCAATAGTCGCACGAGCAGAATATCCAAAAATAGATTTAGGGGAACTCCCTACGTCGGTTCTATACCATAGTGTATACAGTATATCCATGGTAACGCAGTCGACCTTACTTTAATAGCAAACCTTTTCTCAAAGTATGAATGTTGCATTATCTCACGAAATAGAGAGTTCTGCATAGAATTCATATTAGCAAGTTAATTCTGATTCTATAGCTAGCAGCTGCAGTTTGAGTAACATCAACGAAGACTCAATGTAATTAAGAATAATAATGCATCGAAATATTGCTACATCTATTCCGCCTAATTAATTAATATCATGGAATTAGGCTAAGTGAGTACTTATACGTAGATAATCTGTATGTTATCACTGTACATGTGTGAGTAATAAACATTAAATGTGATATACATAATTAACGTAATATTATATACGTACTGTATGTATACAAGATGTATATTATATTAATGCACACATCAGTTAATGTTATAATTATTATAGTGATGAGCAAGCACTAGCAACACACAATAAATTGCACATTTCAATTAGTCTTCTGCAAACACTAACGGATTATCATTATCTGTGCTGTATACGTATGTGTGATCAATATTCTACAAATATTTAATATATCATTGTACTCACGTGAAATAGACTTAGGTATAATATTTACATCATTATACTCAATGTGTTTTGATAATATTTTTATAATATACATATTTTGCACTTTTTCAAATTCCATGTTCAATTATGTAATGATATATGGTGCATACGCCTGCAGCAATCTCATTGATACATCAGACTGAGTGTGTTATATTCATTTTTGAAGTATATAAATATATTCACACAAACAACCACAAATAGCATACCATTGAGAAGCAAGCATGCAGCACATTGCATATCATCAATAATTAAAACTATTAAAAATGAAAAGTGATCATTGCACACGTAAAGTAGACTATTAATAAATACCACATTATATATACTGAATATGCTTCCATGCATTGTTTTTATAGTTTACTTCCGTTTGTGCTTTTTGTAATGACAGGGCATATATTCCAAGGGTGTACAAGGGTGTATATACAGGTTGGTACATACAATACACAAAAGAGTGAACACACTAACAAAGAATTACCGAATCTTAAAGACCTGTATCATCATCATCATCATTGTATACAGTTAGGTCGTATTCTGTAACTGTGCGACTTCTGGTAACATCTGTTTGAACAGGCTTGGTGGTGGATTTCTGAAACTTCCTCTTGGAGAGTTTACTCTTTTTCTTCTTAATAATCAAAGAGCTACAAAATATGAGCACAGTGTCACTGAACACAAAATATTATTTTAACAATGTGAGTGTGTGGGGGAGGGTGTTTGTGTGGGTGTTATGCATGTGCTGTGTCTCCATGCAAGAATACGTTTCCGCTCAAGGTGTTCACTTACTGAAGGTGATAGCATACAACTGCAACCACCGCCACAAGTACTGGGCAATAGTAGAAGGGCAACAGGAGGAGGCTCAATCTGGTCAGCCCCACCAACTCATCCTGGGGACACTCATGGGGTGGCACCTCACCCACCACGTTGAATAAGTTTTCAATCAGATACTGGTTGCCAGGGAGGACAAGGAGGAGAGACAAACAAGCAAGGAGAAACATCTCAAGGAAATTCGTGAACATGTCCTTGAAAGGCTTGCAGTACCCATAGGCACATAACAGCAGGGTGAGGGCAACCAGTGGAGCAATCTGTAAGAAGAACACAATGTGCATATTAAATTATGGTTGTGTGTTTGTTTCCACATGGAATTATTTACATTATTTATAGCTCTGCTATCAACCAGGACATCATTAAGGAGCACAACCAATTAGTAGAGATAGTATGTGTACACTCCACCAATTAATGATCCTCAGTTGGTGGAACATGCAGGTGGGGGTGGTACTGATGGGTTACAAGAGGCATATCACTGATGGAAAATATAGGTGACCACAGCATCTCACCTAAGTAAAATTATGATCTCAACACTCAGCAATGCCACACAAAAACTCATCCACACACAGCTCACCGTTGACCTCGGAAAAATGACTAGAATCAAAATCAAGATGAATCTTCGAGCTACTTCAACAAGAATCCACCACTTCCACCTCTCTTCAAAGTACAGTTCTACAATCACCATTCTCAGCTTATCCATCCATCTCGCCTACAGTGTGTGATGTGCAAGAAAGTCAATGTACCATCCAACACATTCATGCACGTACACACACACACACACACACACACACACACACACACACACACACACACACACACACACACACACACAAGCATGAACCTATGGATATATTTCAAAGCCTCACCTTCACCTTTCCTGACATGGTGATCACAAGAACCACACAGAGAACAACAAATCCCACCAAAACTGCCAGAGCCAATAGTCCCAATGGGGCATGAACACCCTGGAAACATTTCTCTTCACCATCATGGTACCACCGCTGTAATGTGTGCATAGAGGAAGCAATAACAAAGTATACAAACAAAGTACATCATCCATCCCAGTGTGTCCTGTACATAGGTTGGTGCAGTGCAGTACATGAATGTACTGATACAATGGAAAGGAAATTCATCCAGCAGCATGGCCCCATTCTGGTGAATTTTAATATTAACTGTGCAAAACACCTTTTCTGTTGATCAAAATATACCTTAAGGTTTATTTGTTTTTCAGTTATTCAGTTCATTTATTGATTATATAATCTAAATTGCATAGAATTTTATGAAAAGAAATTATAGAGTAGGTGGACTTGGAATATCACAGGAATGGGGATTAAGGTTCAAGTTTGGGAAATTTAATGAGCTTATGACTATGCCATTGGGAAGTACCTTTCCATAAGGATTACTTCAAGTAAGATATATTGAACAGTTCAAGTTATTATACGCATAAGGACAATATTATAACTTTACTCTGTAGACTGAGGTTCAGTGAGTTCTACACAGACCCACCAGTGATCCACTGTAGTGTACCTCCAATGTAATCCTCAGGATGTGAATACAGCACATGTAGGTACAAACATAACAACAGCTAGAGCTCAACACACACTACAACTCACAGGAGTCACTTCATTTCCAGTATTGTAGACCATGGGACAGTTTAAGATCTGGAGGGCAGTGTGCATGACATGACTGAACAGAAGGAAAGCCAGCGTGATGGACCCATTCCAGTGGTAAACACCTTTATGTTTCTTGTTCCTGTGATGTGTGTAGACACAGGTATGGACTTCATGACCAGCAAAGCACATTATTAATGAAATAATGAAAGCAGATGAATGCTTTTGGTCACTTTTGGTTACTACAAACTCCCAGTTTACTTCAATCAGTCCCTACTTCACTGTACACCATATGTTTACCATGCATCACTAATAGCAAGTAGTACATTACACAAATCTTCCTGTTGTGACAAGGAAGGTTGTGCTGTAAACAATAAACATGTACAAGTAACTCACAATATCCAAGCGATGGGCCAGACAACCATGGCAACAAATAATGGCATCAAATGAGCAGCAAACAGTCCCAGAGCAGTGGCAGAGGGAACACAGAAGTCGTAGGGGAAGAAGAGGCTGAGAAGACTGTTCAAGAAGTACAGCTGCAGGCAATAGGGTCATGCACAGGTGAATGAAGGAAGAAGGGTTTAACAATGGATGCAAGCATGGTGGTGGTAGCAATGGGAAGAGACTTACATAGCGTCCAACATGCTCAAAGGTTGGCGGGAAAAAGTAACCATAATAAGATGCCATCTACAATGAAATATAATAATATCACACCAGTGTATGTACATGTATGTTGTATCCTGCCTAGGTGTGCAGCAGCAGATATAAAGTAGTACAAGTATGTATGTATGTGCAGTACTTTAGTATTCATACAAAATATATATTAACACAATGATGTACCGCATGTAGCTATACAGTATATACTGTATTTCAGTAAGTAACATCAGATGTGTACAGCAGAGTGTCTATCCATGTACACATATGTATGTACTATACATATGTGTTACATGAAGTACAGTACATATTAGGAATCCAAAATTGTATAAACCGACACACACACACACACACACACACACACACACACACACACACACACACACACACACACACACGAACACACACACACACACACACACACACACACACACACACACACACAACACACACACGTACACACACACACACACACACACACACACATACATACACACACACACACACACACATACATACACACACACACACACACACACACACACACACACACACACACACACACACACACACACACACGAACACACACACACACACACACACACACACACACACACACACACACACACACACATGTACACACACCCTAATGTAGAACAGAAGAGGGATCATCCAGGATGGTAACTTGATGTTGAAGAAGATAATAACAGCAACAATAGAAGCTTCCAGTATAACTACAAAAACCCAGGAAACAGAGTACATATGTATTTATAATATTTATTTCTACATGTACAGTGGGTTCTTGCATAGTTATCTGTATCTCAGATATGACATTTTATGTATATACACTACATGCATTTCACATGATATACATATATATACATGTACATCTGTGCATATGCTACATGCTGTACATACACATGTACATGCGTAAATACCTTACATACTATATACATGTACTGTACATACACATGTATATGTACTGTTCACATGGACATACCAGCGGCAATAAAAACGGTCCCAATGGCTGGGTGGCAGTCCTCACAGTGTCGGTAGAGTACAGTCATACCAGTACTCTCAGAGCACCTCCCACACAGAATGCCTGCATGAACAATTCAGGGTGGAATGATTCTGTACAGTGAGATCTACACATTCAGTGAACAAATACATGCAGAGTACATAGAA
>OZ026569.1:3177970-3192970 GCA_964020155.1 Chondrilla cf. caribensis
TTCCGTACAATTCTTCTTGGATCCATCACACGTATAAATGTGAGCGTTTCTCCCTTGAAGACATCCTAGAAATATAAATAAAGTTACAAACGTCTTCACCATTGTTTCATCCACCATTTTCCAAATTCCACAAAGCGGAAGTTGATCACGTGATGATCAATTCAGGAAAAGTAAAAATATTCAACTATGGTTCTATTAATAATCATTTATTTCTATTTTCTACAAATTTGTCATAGTTGGCATAAAATTCCAACAAGATTTGTACCTCATCGACCCCGACTCCGCGATGGCATTCTCTAGTTTCTTCGTTCTTGTCGCTGTCCTGTCACTATCAGCAGTCCCTTCAGATCAGATCAGTTTTTGTAGGGAAGGAGGTTTGGTCCGATACGTGCGAGACAACGGGAACAACACGCCTGCTTGCCTTAACTCCTCCAATCCCAGAGATATCCCGTGTAGAACAATCAATTATGCTCTGCTCGAAGACGATTCCGATGGAGCTGTGGTTGACGGTAACTGCACGAGATCAAGCGTGACCCCGGATAACCTGTGTATCAGGTTGGAAGACGGAGTCCATCGATTGACTGGAGAAGCACAAGCCACCGGAGTGACCGGTTTGGTTATAGAAGCCGTCAACCCTCACAGAGCAACGATTCGCTGTAGACGATTTCCGAACGACACTCCTCGTAAATGGGACAACCTAGTACTATCCTGTTCACGTAATATCGTTGTGGATGGAGTCATTATGGAGCACTGCGGTCCAGCGAGTTCTGGGATCTTTTCTTATCGCTCGGAGAACATCACCATACAAAACACCATATTCCGGTATGTTTATTGATTCAGAAGTAATTTTTATAGTGAGGGTGTGTAAAAGCATCATTATGGTAGACAAAACACTTTAATAGATACCATTTAATTAGTTGACACATACAATTTAATCTGTGAACTCGCTATTCACATGCGTTTGTGAATGCCATTTGTTATGTATGGAACAATATGTTAATACATGTGGACCAAGTACCAATGGAGACCAATACCTAGTCTAGCTTTTGGCCTGTTACTATGCTCAGTACATGGTCTGATTCCACGAGACTAATAATGTTAAGTGCATCCCACATGCACCCTGCATGTCAGTACCCTATTATGTTTGTGCATGATGACTGTGACCACTGTAAATGAGTGTCTCCTGTTCTTGCAGAAATATTACTGGAATTGGAGCTGAATTCCGAGAGTGTAACAACATCTCTCTCAGGAACTGTACATTTGAGAACAATTTCAACCGAATCACTAAAAAATTCAGCCGATTTAATCCAGATTTTATCCAAGCTGAAGATCTGGACAAAATAGCTTTATCTGGAGGTGGGCTCAACATATTCTCAGGAGAAACCTTAACAGCACTGATTGAGGACTGTAGATTTTTCTACAACTTTGTCATTCTCGAATCCATCGAATCGTTCAAGCCACCTCTTTTCCAGTTGGATGCCAATGGAGGTGCAGCTTTCATTCGACTCACAAAACTCAACGGTTCCAGTGTGGTATTCAGAAATACAGTCTTCGACACCAATTCAGCTCAGATTGATGGAGGAGCAGTGTACCTGACTATATCAAGTGGTGCCAGTAATAACTCCATTGTCTTTGATGGCTGTACGTTCCGTAACAACTCCGTGGCTGAAACATCTGGAGGGGCCATAGCCGTGGTGCTGTACAATTCCACACTACAGAATAAGATTTTGGTCCAAGACTGTGTGTTTGAGGATAATTCTGCTGTAGGTGGAGGTGCCATTGGGGTGGTAGTGTATGATATCGGAAACTCTCAACTTAGCCCTGAATTTGTGTCGATAAGGAATTCTGTGTTCAAAAAGAATGAAGCTATAAAGGAGGGTTCAGCTGTTGGTATATTTTCTTTC
The DNA here is from genome assembly GCA_964020155.1 of Chondrilla cf. caribensis. Classification (NCBI taxonomy): domain Eukaryota; kingdom Metazoa; phylum Porifera; class Demospongiae; order Chondrillida; family Chondrillidae; genus Chondrilla; species Chondrilla cf. caribensis. Next base: position 3,179,875 of record OZ026569.1, read on the forward strand.
CTTCGTGGGGAATCAACTCCGTTTGAGATTCAATTTCAAAATTGGTAATAAATGCTCGTGTTGCTCACCAAAGCAGGACATTGTATGATACTACACAAAAAATGTGATGTACACACTCTCCTCAAGTCACCACTGTGATGTGGTCGTCATGAATTGTTCCCTCTCTGTAGCACATTTGAGGACAATGATGTGGACATCCCCAAAATGGTAGACCAGAGTGCAGCTAGAGCAGCTTTGTCTTCTTTCAGATTCCCCATCCGATTCATTGGTACCAACAGGTTCTCCCGTAACCGAGGGGGCGGAGTCAGTGTGGTTGATTCCATGATGACAGTGGCCGAGGACTCTCACCTAATATTTGAGAACAACGTGGCAAACTTTGGAGGTGGTCTTCAGCTGGTAGGACTTGTCCTTGTAAGTCCATGTACATATACCAGTGAGGAGAATTGCATACACCTATCAAAGCACATACATGCACACACGTACGGACACCACACAACCATGAATGAGTATAAGTGTCACTTATACACGAGATGTGCTTTTTCACGATCTTCTTTTGGAGTGCATTGATCATAGTGAATTAAAAATACCTTGTCATGTGGTAACACATGCTTATCATATAGTCAGGGTGTCTGCTATGAAATGCATATGTACTTCGAAATGATATACGTAATCTCATTTATTTTTGTCATTTGCTTTCATTTTCAGTTTATTGTCAGTCCAGGGTCAGTTGTTGACTTCATTGGAAACAAGGCCCGGGTATCAGGTGGAGGAATAATGGTGGATTCCCCAGTGGTTGATCACGCCCGCAATTTTCTAAATCGTTTCTGTTTTGTGAGGTTCAGAGATCCAGATATTCCTCCTCAGAAATGGAAGGTGGGTGACCCAGAGGTGGGATCAAGTAAGGATTACTGTTTTGATGGCAACTATCCACATACATTACACGTATACTTGTACTTTTCATATGGTCCATATTATATATGTATGTATGTATGTATATGCATGTACATATAGCATCTAGGGTGTAATGTACGTAGTTGCAGATCCTGTTAATGTTACAGACTGAGAGCACATTACATACAGACATATTCACATAGGCTGGAATTGTAGGACTATTACTTGAGTGTTGGAACTGTGGAGTAGGAGGCAGGTTTTAGGTCCAGGGCCAATGGTATATTGATCGTGAGACCTCTTGAGTTAGTTTTTGCATGCACACACATAATGCATATCACTTGAACTCATCACAATGATTGGTACATTTGATTTTGAAACAGTTTGATTGTTTCAATCTTGCTATACTTCTTGTAGAATGTCTCCATCACCTTCATCAACAATACAGCCACAGTTGGTGGTGCTGCACTGTTTGGTAGTGACCTCACCAGGTGCTCTTGGCTCAATTTATCAGTTGCTGACTCAGTGGACCATACCATATTCACACCTCCTGATAATGTATCTGTGCCTTTTGTGTTCAGGTATGTGTGTGCATGTGTGTGTGTGTGTGTGTGTGTGTGTGTGTGTGTGTGTGTGTGTGTGTGTGTGTGTGTGTGTGTATGTATATGTATGTGAGTGCATGTGTGTGTGTGTGTGTGTGTGTGTGTGTGTGTGTGTGTGTGTGTGTGTGTGTGTGTGTGTGTGTGTGTGTGTGTGTGTGTGTATGTATATGTATGTGAGTGCATGTGTGTTTGTGTTTGTGTGTATACGCATGTGTGTTTGTGTGTACATGTGTGTATATGTATGTGTGTGTGTGCATGTGTGTGTGTTATGTGTTTGTGCATGTACGCATGCATGTGTGTGTATGTGTGTTGTGTACATATTATGTGCTTAAAATCTATGTACTATATTCCACTTATGTGCTTGAGGGTATGTGTGCACCCATCCTTCCATCCCTGTTTACTCACATTTAGTGGGAATAGTCTTGATGTACAACAGTCTTACCATGGTGACCGAATCGTGGATAACATGTCTCTGGCTTCTAATCCAGTTGGAGTTAACATCTCTTTCAATATACAGGTACAGTAACATATAGTTTGTGTGTGCATTTTAATTTTTGCATGTACGTAAGTATTAAAAATACTCATGCAATGTACTTTCCGTACTTACTATTAGTGGTGATTCCAGATTTTATTGTGTGTACACAGGCATAAGCACCATGCATGTGTGTGTGCGACTATTTGTGTGTACGCAAGTGCACGTATGATTAACAAGTGTTGCATGTTTTCATGTGGAAATTTGCATGTACTTACCACTAATGTGTGTAATAATATGTATACTATATACATGTACATGTATGTATGTTGTACCCTTTACTACATGTATCTTCTACATGTGTATATATGCATATTCTTTTTGTACATGTATATGTGTGCAGAAAATGATGTCATCTGCGGCGCGGGTTTCTCCAGTAGCTGGCATATTCACATACTGTATGATGTGTTGCCTTTGATGACTAGCTGCACAAACATGGTTGTCCGTTCATGTTGAAGCTATCCATTTTCAGTATGAACAATGCTGTGACTTGTATGCAAAGGGGTCACACAAACACATGGTATATTATTGAGATAAAATCCAAAATCATACTGTTGAAATATTTTTTCGATTTCAATGTTTTTTCTAAACAGCATGAATTCTAAACGATTACAGTGTTTGTTCAGCTGTTACATATAGTTGCTGTAATGTGTTGTAACTCTCTGTTTCCTGATCCATGTACACATGCTGTTTCATTTAGCATCCAGGACACAACCTGTGGTACTAATCTTGCTTAGCTGATCGACTCCTTCTGCTATATTCTTTCTTGACAGAGGTTGACCATACAACCTGGGGAATCTTTTTCAGTTGATATATTCAACAGAGATAGATTTGGAAACAGTAGAAGTGGTGTCATTGATGTAGACTTGGCTGAGTCAGTTGTGAGTGGATGTGTGCCTCTCTCTATGTCTGTGTGTTTGTGTGTGTACAGTATGTACATATGTGTTTATCTGTGTGCGTGTACATGTGTGTGTTCAGTGTACGTATGTGCTTGTAGGTGCGCATGTGTGTTTGTGGATGTATGGTCTCAATTTACAGTGAATTATATGCATGTGTATGTTGTTTTCAGATAACATATGCTATTGGTGACGCCATGGAGACTGTGTCCTTCACCGTTCCACCAATTGCTGCTAATCTATCTGAATTTGGTTATAGAAAGGACATCACAATGAAATTTAGACTCCCATTGTATCTGGTATGAATTGTGTATATGTATGTGTGTGTGTGTGTGTGTGTGTGTGTGTGTGTGTGTGTGTGTGTGTGTGTGTGTGTGTGTGTGTGTGTGTGTGTGTGTGTGTGTGTGTGTGTGTGTGTGTGTGTGTGTGTGTGTGTGTGTGTGTGTGTGTGTGTGTGTGTGTGTGTGTGTGTGTGTGTGTGTGTGTGTGTGTGTGTGTGTGTGTGTGTGTGTGTGTGTGTGTGTGTGTGTGTGTGTGTGTGTGTGTGTGTGTGTGTGTGTGTGTGTGTGTGTGTGTGTGTGTGTGTGTGTGTGTGTGTGTGTGTGTGTGTGTGTGTGTGTGTGTGTGTGTGTGTGTGTGTGTGTGTGTGTGTGTGTGTGTGTGTGTGTGTGTGTGTGTGTGTGTGTGTGTGTGTGTGTGTGTGTGTGTGTGTGTGTGTGTGTGTGTGTGTGTGTGTGTGTGTGTGTGTGTGTGTGTGTACTTACAGTATCTATATATTAGGTGTGTATGCGTGCATGGTGCATGGCTTTTTTTCAACTTCTCGACTTGTACAGGGACAAGAGTCATCCTTCAACTTCACTCTCACCGCTTGTCACCCTGGGTATGTGTTTACCAGTGGTCGCTGTGTCTGTGACACTAATGATTCAAAAGTCCTCCACTGTGACAACAACAACAGATATGTATATGTTCGAGTGAGTTTAACCATATTACATCCTTGTCTCGTTCCCAGTTCTACCTAACTCCCGATTTTTCATCGTCTGGCAATGAAAAATCGGAAGTTATGCGTAACTGGGTCTGGTTAACGAGACTAATTTCACCCGTACAGTTCTGTAATGCGCACGACCTCATTGACTTTCATGACCGTATTTGATTGGTACAAAACTAACCTTTGATCGTCCCAATCATGTGCATGTGTTTGCGTATCAATGTCTATCCTACAAATGATGAATTATATGTTTAGCCCTTCTTACTTCTGTATGCACCCACCCACTCATTCCCTCAGTGTGTTTGTGTGTGCTTCAAGTGTCTATTGTATACTTTATCTTACTTGTGTGTTCACAGGAGGGGACATATGCATACAAGGATGAGAACGGTTCACTTGCTCTTCTTTCTGGAATACCAGCAGCTCTGGCGTCTTGTCAGAGAATGGGGGAACTCCCCGGATGTCTGTTCAAGTTTGATGATCCCGATGCTCAGTGTGCAGACGGCAGGAGGGGTAAAACCCTATAATTAGTCACAATAAAGTTGTACATGGTCATTGGCACACAAAAATACTGACAACCATTGTCTGTTTCTATGACTTATGCTTCCGACCTCTATGTACAGGTTTTTTCTGTGGTAGTTGCCCTGAGGATAAAGGAGTGGCCCTTAACTTACAGTCGTGTACCAGCGACTGTGCAGCCGGTGTGGTTGTGTTTATTTTATGGAGTGAGTCTGTTATGTCTCTGTGATCTGAAAGTGAACAGAATCCAGCCTTCCTTGTCATGGGGACATTTGTCCTCATCTACATAATTGCCATTCGAATTTTGGTCCTCGCCCACATAATCATCATGGTGACATTGGTCCTCATACACACACACACATACATTTTGTATTCTCTTCTCTGCTGTTGTACAGGTGTTGGAGTTGTTGTAGTAGCTCTGATTATACTCATATTCAACATTGAGCTTCCAGCAGAACTTAGAGCCTTTATCTTTTATGTACAGGTTTGGTACATACGTATACATACATGTAAAAGAGTATAATATTTGTGTGTGTGAATGCGTGCATCGTACAGCACTCGTGTGTTTGTGTGTATGTGTGTGTATGTGCATGTTTGCATGTGTGTGTGTGTATACATGTGGGAAAGTAGTAAAATTAATGAGCATTTAGAATATTAATATTAATATCAATCTTTGCAACTACATACGCACATACCCTATAATTTATAACATTTCAGCCTTTAAAATTTAGTTAAGGTATAGTATGTATGATAACACCATAGCCTGAATATACTGTATTGCTAATTCCTCACATCTCCTGCAGGTGATAGGTCTTGCCTTTGTACCATATAGCAGCATGCTGACCCTGGAGTTCAAGGCAAGTACTCTGTGCACAGCATGTGTTTTTACATGGCATTGTTTGTATGTGCATGCATTTTGTACAGCGCATGTATGTGTGTATGTGCTGTGGTGTTATTTTGCTTTCCCATATTTTGTATCAAATGCTCTTTACAAGGCTTTGTAACCTCTCTTTAGAGAATTGGAAATTTCCTCAATATTCTGACATTCGGTCTGCCATTGCCATTCTGTTTAGCCAAGGAGTTGCCAGCATTTGGTGTGGCTCTCCTCAGCTTTGTGACTCCATTGCTGTCCCTCACTGTAGCTCTGCTGTATGCCATATGGTGAGAACAGGTGGTCCAGGTGTATGAATAGTACATGTCATATGTGAAGGCATCGATCATGATTGGTAAAAGTGTACAGTTGAACCCCTATTAAAACTTCTGTGAAGTTTAAAGTGGTCTATGGTGCTAATGCCATAACACGTATCTCTGAAGAGAGGGTGGAAAATTTTTCTATGGTGGATAATTATTGCTGGTCTCCATATATCAAATACCAATTTGCTATAGTTTTTGGGATTTTAACATAATCTTTAAGTATTTGATATACACAATAGCACAGTATATTTTATCTTCTTCGACTATCTTGAGCTCTCTGGCCTTAATCTCCTCTTCCATTCAGTGCAAGATTCAATTCTACTGTTAGCTCCAGAGGGTCTATTCATGGTCTCTCTCTTCTCAGTCTCTTCATTTACAAGTATTTGGCTGACGCCTCCTTCACCACCATCAGCTGTCGCATAACGAATACTGACCTCGTGAGTGGTTGTACACAATATTACAGCACTGTACTACATAATAATACAAATGTACATTCAGTACACACAGTACATACACTACACACATACTTATTTATATATATAATTATAATGTTCTTTATGTACTACAGGTATTTCTCTATGGTGGTACTGAGTCCTGTCTCAAAGGCGAATACATCCCTTTCATTCTGATGGCACTTCTGGTCATTGTCGTCGTAATACTCCCAACACCGTTTGTTCTCTGTGTACTCACAGCAAGGAGATGGTCGGTGAGTACGTACATTGGAGCAGCGTGCAGTTTTCCTCCAGTATATGCAGTATGTGAAGACTTTGTCTACATGTGTGCATAAAATAATATTGCAGTATTCTATTTATCAATAATGTGAGAACTGCATTTCCCTCTGCTTGCAGAAATTTGACCTCTATCACTTCACTGATCAAATCACCAAAGATGTCCACCCAAAGCAAGGGTGGTATGCAGGATGGGACATTGGAAGACGACTTCTGTTTATTATAGTTTTCTTTGGTGGAGTCTATTTTGACACATCTTTAAGTCTTGTAAGGACACTGTTAATGTATTATGTATGTATTGGCTACTGTATTGACATTTGGTGTGTGTGCGTGCACGTGTGCATACTCGTGTGTGGGTGTGAGTGTACATGTGTGTGATCATGCATGAGTGTGTATATGTGTGCATTTGTTGGTTTGTGCATTCCATATACACGTATATTGATATATACTGTACATTTTGTCACTGGGTTCTTCATCGCGTCTTACCCCAGTTGGCTAACTTTCTACTTGCCACACTTGTACTTCTTGTTCACCTCATTGCAAAGCCTTTCAAGGAGGAACACAATAACATCATTGAAGCAGCGGTGCTCCTCAACTTTGTCCTTGTAACGATATGCTACCTTGAGGCTCCTGTTGGAATGTTTGCAACAGTTATGGTCATCCTGGTGACTGTACTCCCCTATCTCTATGCTGTGGGGTACCTTGTGGTGTTGTTTGCCAGGAAAATGTGAGTGTACGTATAAGTTCACGTGTGTGCAACTATAGAAAATGTATGCTAATGGGATGTTTGTATTAATATTCATGGCGCAATGAACAATATACTATAGCAGTGAAAGCTCACTATATGACCACCTTGATAATAAGACCACCTCACCCAGAACAATAATAAGATCACCTTGCAGTTCCTAGTCTCAGAAATTTAATAGCTAGGACACTATACTCCTAGCTAGGACCACTTTGGCTGGTCCCATAGGCACGTGGTCTCAATTGTGAGGTTGCATTGTATTAATTTTGTATATTATGTACAAACCTCACAGTACAATCAGTTCAATGTGATGCATTCCCATCCACACCCACAATCATAGGAGAAGTAGACCTCCATTTGTATCATTCTTGGGGATCATTTCAAAGTTACAACAGCGCATTTTGGATCCTCGACCACCTCATGACCCAGGTCGGCTGGCTAGAGGTGAACTGAAGGAAAGTCTAGTGGTGGAGGAGTTCCGAGCAGAAGAAAGCGAATATTCTGAACAAGAGCGAGATCAGAAGGGGTTCAGTGGAAGTGAGCCATCTTTGAGAAAGAGAGAGGAGGATAGCAGCAAGAATACACCCTCAGGCATAAAGAGAAGCTTTGATGACATTGACCGAGATATTGATCTGTTTGACTTCAGTATTTGAAAGCTGTTGATAATTATTTATTTCATTATAATTATTTGGTGTGCAATCAGTGTCATCTCATCTGATCTGGTGCTGCCCAGACCCATCACCATAACAATACCTGGATTTGTTAGCTACGTATGTCATACGACGGATATTAGACATCTATGACCGGACTGTATCCAGTCATTCACGTGTACTGAACAACATAGATACATCCACTATACTACGCCATTGTATCTAAGCACGTGATTTGTATAACTAGTTGTGAACAAAGTTCAGAACCTCGCAAATGCTTGGATTTTATATTGACGTAGTTCAGTGACATCATCTAAAAATGTCTTCCAAAATGGACTTCATGATGGCCGACCATTGGTGTCCCGAACGACGGATTGGCAAACCCTGCTCTTCGGCAAAGGAAATCGAAAAATCGTTGTGCAAAAAAGTTGACAATTGTTATTCGGATGTTTATTACCATCGGTGGTGCTGAATGCTTCGATCGACGAACGATTTGCGTTCAAAGAAACCAAAAAATTACCGAGCGTTAGGGAGGTAATTTTTTCCGTTCGTTTGGGGAGTCCGATCGAGGTCACCCATGCACACAATTGCGGTGGCCGCCAATATTGTTGGATTTAGATCATTTTTTGGTTTCTTTGAACACAAATCGTTTGTCGATCGAAGCGTTCAGCACTAAGTCGTCCCACCGATGGTAATGGGGCACGGTCGCAGCATATATTGAAATGGCAAACTTAGACAAAGGTTGCCTGTGGTTCACACACGATCCGTTATCCGTAACACCACGTATGCACCAATGTACAGTTGAACCTCCTTAACGCGATACTCTATGGACAATTCCACAATTCCATGCTAAAAGCATTTCCTGTTGACAGTACTTAGATAATGCACATGTACATCAGCTGAAAATGTAGAGACTTAACAATAATCTTATGCTGCAGAGATGTTGTGTTAATAAGGTTCAAATGCACATAAATTGTACAATACGTATACATTACATACATTCATACATACGTTAGTACAGGTACACGCTTACTTCAACACATCCAAGAAGACCAGACTGAGCAGCCAGATGTAATGGTGTATTCTCATCCTACACAGCATTGAAACGTGTGAACACACACACACACACACACACACACGCACGCACGCACGCACACACACACATGCACACACACACACACACACACACACACACACACACATGCACATGCACACACACACACACACACACACACACACACAACACACACTTGTACGCGCGCACACACACACACACACACACACACACACACACACACACACACACACACACACACACACACACAACACACACTTGTACGCGCGCACACACACACACACACACACACAAACACACACACCACCACCACCACACCTTGTCCAACAGACACACAGATGGATGATAAACATAACTCTTGTCCATTCCATTTCTCCTCTCGCGGTCCGAACCATTGATAAACGGTAGTTGATATTCTTTCTTCACAGGCTGGTCTAAGAGCATTTGGAGGAGTTCCTTTCGCTTTTTGTCTGTTCTCTGACTCGAACGAGTAGAAGCACACGCTACATGAAAGGCTGTCTGACCATTGGCGTTAGTTACGAAAGGGTCACCGCCAAATCGAAGGCATTCGTTCAGGAAAAGTTTGTGCTCGAACCTGACAGCGTATATTAGAGGCGTGTCGTTGGAAGGACTGGGTCCCATGTGTTTATTAGGATTAAAGTTCTTCTGTAAGTGGGCTGACATATCGGATTCCGAACACTGCATTTTCCGAAGGATTTCTTCTTCTCCAGGTAATTTCCATTTGTTCTCACACGTAACTGAAACAGTGAATTTATATTATATTTTATATTGCGCAAAAAGATGGCCGATTTCAAAAGGCTGAGAATTAGAAATTCGGCTAGAATTCAAGCGAAACGGCTTCGCCGAACTTTATATCTCCAGCGAAGGTTTTTCCAAACCTAAAGTAGACGTCCAAGTACTTTGAGTGCTGGAGAAGGCTTCTGCGACTCCACTTTTATCATTTTTTTATCAAATTGTACACCTAGGGCAACTATAAATAGCGCAGATACTAATAATAAAATAGATAGGTCACGGTAGCCGGTTGGGTAGCCGGTTGGTCAGGTGACACGACTCTAGGCTCCAGGTCGCGGGTTCGAATCCTCCAAAGGACGGATTTTTTCCATGAAAAAAAAGAGCTCGCTTCCTGGTGGTCAGTTGCAATACTCTCTACAAAGAACCGTAGGGGGGAGCTTTGGGACTCGCGACTGACCTCCCAGCTAGAATAGTGTCTTCTGCATTCGCGGAATGACCAAGTACACAGTATCTGTGGAAAGTCCCTATAAAGCCAACCAGTTCGACCCCGAGTGGGTGACCCTTTTTTTATTTTTTTTTTCAACCACCCATAACCATCATTACATGTACAGTATGTTGTATGGATGGATGTGATGAAAAACCTCAATGTTTTGTGACTGTCTTCCAGTGTATTGCACAAGTGTGCACATGACCCACTCACAGTAATAATAATGAATGATTATGTGCATATGATGTGATATAGAACTGTGGTGCCTATGCTTTATGTGCATGTAATAGTTCACACAACAGGTCATCAATTTCAGGACAAGAATTAATTTAAAGATATTGTCATGGACAGAAGCAATAAAAATTCAGTCATTTTCAAAGAACAAATAGCGTTTTGTGTTGATGTCATTTTCTCCCGCCTCCCATTCCAGGGGGCATCCCCTGAGTTCCTGATTGGACTTGCCGCATCAAATTTTGTAGAGCACCCAATGCATTCCACCTGCACAAAAAGTACCAAATATAGTGAACAAACAGTCAAAAAATTCAACCAATTGGGGAACATACCCATTTGTTGAAGTACCCTTGGGTCGATCATCTTTGCCATTTGCTGGTTGAGTTTGGCCATCTGTGCTGGATTGACATTTCTGCCCATGTCACCACCTGCAGGATACACACAATGCACATAATATACACATACTGTACACACACACACACACACACACACACACACACACACACACACACACGCATGCACACACACGCATGCACACACACGCATGCACACACACGCACGCACACACACACACACACACACACACACACACACACACACACACACACACAACACACACACACACACACACACACCTTTGAACAGTCCCTTCATTCCTCCCATCTTCTTCACTAACTCGGCAAACTTCCCATACTGTTTGATCAGCTCCTCCACTTCTCTTATGCTGGTACCAGAACCTCTGGCTACACGGGCCACTCTACTTGCTTGACGGTCAAACACACGTTTACCATTTGGATGGTCCAACTCTACAATCGTGAATGTATGATACTGGAAGTGTAGAGTGGCAATGCAACACACACAAATAAACACACACACACACTCTCTCTCTCTCTCTCTTACACACACACACGAATAAACATACACACACTCTCTCTTTAATCACACACACGCACATGCACACACACACACACACACACACACACACACACACACACACACACACACACACACACACATACACACACCACCACGGTAGTTGATATTCTTTCTTCACGGGCTGGTCTAAGAGCATTTGGAGGAGTCCTTTCTCTTTTTGTCTGTTCTCTGACTCGAACGAGAAGAAGCACACGCTACATGAAAGGCTGTTCGACCATTGGCGTTAGTTACGAAAGGGTCACCGCCAAATCGAAGGCATTCGTTCAGGAAAAGTTTGTGCTCCGACGAACCTGACAGCGTATATCAGAGGCGTGTCGTTGGAAGGACTGGGCCCCATGTGTTTATTAGGATTAAAGTTCTTCTGTAAGTGGGCTGACATATCGGATTCCGAACACTGCATTTTCCGAAGGATTCTTCTCCAGGTAATTTCCATTTGTTCTCACACGTAACTGAAACAGTGAATTTATATTATATTTTATATTGCGCAAAAAGATGGCCGATTTCAAAAGGCTGAGAATTAGAAATTCGGCTAGAATTCAAGCGAAACGGCTTCGCCGAACTTTATATCTCCAGCGAAGGTTTTTCCAAACCTAAAGTAGACGTCCAAGTACTTTGAGTGCTGGAGAAGGCTTCTGCGACTCCACTTTTATCATTTTTTTATCAAATTGTACACCTAGGGCAACTATAAATAGCGCAGATACTAATAATAAAATAGATAGGTCACGGTAGCCGGTTGGGTAGCCGGTTGGTCAGGTGACACGACTCTAGGCTCCAGGTCGCGGGTTCGAATCCTCCAAAGGACGGATTTTTTCCATGAAAAAAAAGAGCTCGCTTCCTGGTGGTCAGTTGCAATACTCTCTACAAAGAACCGTAGGGGGGAGCTTTGGGACTCGCGACTGACCTCCCAGCTAGAATAGTGTCTTCTGCATTCGCGGAATGACCAAGTACACAGTATCTGTGGAAAGTCCCTATAAAGCCAACCAGTTCGACCCCGAGTGGGTGACCCTTTTTTTATTTTTTTTTTCAACCACCCATAACCATCATTACATGTACAGTATGTTGTATGGATGGATGTGATGAAAAACCTCAATGTTTTGTGACTGTCTTCCAGTGTATTGCACAAGTGTGCACATGACCCACTCACAGTAATAATAATGAATGATTATGTGTATATGATGTGATATAGAACTGTGGTGCATGTAAGAGTTCACACAACAGGTCATCAATTTCAGGACAAGAATTAATTTAAAGATATTGTCATGGACAGAAGCAATAAAAATTCAGTCATTTTCAAAGAACAAATAGCGTTTTGTGTTGATGTCATTTTCTCCCGCCTCCCATTCCAGGGGGCATCCCCTGAGTTCCTGATTGGACTTGCCGCATCAAATTTTGTAGAGCACCCATTCCACCTGCACAAAAAGTACCAAATATAGTGAACAAACAGTCAAAAAATTCAACCAATTGGGGAACATACCCATTTGTTGAAGTACCCTTGGGTCGATCATCTTTGCCATTTGCTGGTTGAGTTTGGCCATCTGTGCTGGATTGACATTTCTGCCCATGTCACCACCTGCAGGATACACACAATGCACATAATATACACATACTGTACACACACACACACACACACACACACACACACACACACACACACACACGCACGCACGCACGCACGCATGCACACACACACGCACGCACGCACGCACACACACACACACACACACAACACACACACACACACACACACCTTTGAACAGTCCCTTCATTCCTCCCATCTTCTTCACTAACTCGGCAAACTTCCCATACTGTTTGATCAGCTCCTCCACTTCTCTTATGCTGGTACCAGAACCTCTGGCTACACGGGCCACTCTACTTGCT
>OZ026569.1:3197970-3240470 GCA_964020155.1 Chondrilla cf. caribensis
GAACACTGCATTTTCCGAAGGATTCCGACTTCTTCTCCAGGTAATTTCCATTTGTTCTCACACGTAACTGAAACAGTGAATTTATATTATATTTTATATTGCGCAAAAAGATGGCCGATTTCAAAAGGCTGAGAATTAGAAATTCGGCTAGAATTCAAGCGAAACGGCTTCGCCGAACTTTATATCTCCAGCGAAGGTTTTTCCAAACCTAAAGTAGACGTCCAAGTACTTTGAGTGCTGGGGAAGGCTTCTGCGACTCCACTTTTATCATTTTTTATCAAATTGTACACCTAGGGCAACTATAAATAGCGCAGATACTAATAATAAAATAGATAGGTCACGGTAGCCGGTTGGGTAGCCGGTTGGTCAGGTGACACGACTCTAGGCTCCAGGTCGCGGGTTCGAATCCTTCAAAGGACGGATTTTTTCCATGAAAAAAAGAGCTCGCTTCCTGGTGGTCAGTTGCAATACTCTCTACAAAGAACCGTAGGGGGGAGCTTTGGGACTCGCGACTGACCTCCCAGCTAGAATAGTGTCTTCTGCATTCGCGGAATGACCAAGTACACAGCATCTGTGGAAAGTCCCTATAAAGCCAACCATGGGTTTGTTCGACCCCGAGTGGGTGACCCTTTTTTTATTTTTTTTTCAACCACCCATAACCATCATTACATGTACAGTATGTTGTATGGATGGATGTGATGAAAAACCTCAATGTTTTGTGACTGTCTTCCAGTGTATTGCACAAGTGTGCACATGACCCACTCACAGTAATAATAATGAATGATTATGTGTATATGATATGATATAGAACTGTGGTGCCTATGCTTTATGTGCATGTAATAGTTCACACAACAGGTCATCAATTTCAGGACAAGAATTAATTTAAAGATATTGTCATGGACAGAAGCAATAAAAATTCAGTCATTTTCAAAGAACAAATAGCGTTTTGTGTTGATGTCATTTTCTCCCGCCTCCCATTCCAGGGGGCATCCCCTGAGTTCCTGATTGGACTTGCCGCATCAAATTTTGTAGAGCACCCATTCCACCTGCACAAAAAGTACCAAATATAGTGAACAAACAGTCAAAAAAATCAACCAATTGGGGAACATACCCATTTGTTGAAGTACCCTTGGGTCGATCATCTTTGCCATTTGCTGGTTGAGTTTGGCCATCTGTGCTGGATTGACATTTCTGCCCATGTCACCACCTGCAGGATACACACAATGCACATAATATACACATACTGTACACACACGCACACACACACACACACACACACACACACGCATGCACACACACACGCACGCACACACACACACACACACACACACACACACACACACACACACACACACGCACACAACACACACACACACACACACACACACACACACCTTTGAACAGTCCCTTCATTCCTCCCATCTTCTTCACTAACTCGGCAAACTTCCCATACTGTTTGATCAGCTCCTCCACTTCTCTTATGCTGGTACCAGAACCTCTGGCTACACGGGCCACTCTACTTGCTTGACGGTCAAACACACGTTTACCATTTGGATGGTCCAAATCTACAATCGTGAATGTATGATACTGGAAGTGTAGAGTGGCAATGCAACACACACAAATAAGCACACACACACACACACTCTCTCTCTCTTACACACACACACGAATAAACATACACACACTCTCTTTAATCACACACACGCACATGCACACACACGCACATGCACACACACGCACATGCACACACACACACACACACACACACACACACACACACACACACACACACACACACACACACATACACACACCACCACGGTAGTTGATATTCTTTCTTCACGGGCTGGTCTAAGAGCATTTGGAGGAGTTCCTTTCTCTTTTTGTCTGTTCTCTGACTCGAACGAGAAGAAGCACACGCTACATGAAAGGCTGTCTGACCATTGGCGTTAGTTACGAAAGGGTCACCGCCAAATCGAAGGCATTCGTTCAGGAAAAGTTTGTGCTCGAACCTGACAGCGTATATTAGAGGCGTGTCGTTGGAAGGACTGGGTCCCATGTGTTTATTAGGATTAAAGTTCTTCTGTAAGTGGGCTGACATATCGGATTCCGAAGACTGCATTTTCCGAAGGATTTCTTCTTCTCCAGGTAGGTCTTCTCCTAATTTCCATTTGGATTCCTTCTTACTGTCATCTTTCCGTTCTTCTTCGGTTAGTAAAAACTGAAAGAACTTCGTCACAAGTTTCCACTGCACCCATCTCCAGTACGCACTGATCATTAGAATCTGTCACGAGTCTTTAGGTAACATAATGTCATAATGTGTTCTCACACGTAACTGAAACAGTGAATTTATATTATATTTCATATTGCGCAAAAAGATGGCCGATTTCAAAAGGCCGAGAATTAGAAATTCGGCTAGAATTCAAGCGAAACGGCTTCGCCGAACTTTATATCTCCAGCGAAGGTTTTTCCAAACCTAAAGTAGACGTCCAAGTATTTTGAGTGCTGGGGGAGGCTTCTGCGACTCCACTTTTATCATTTTTATCAAATTGTACACTTAGGGCAACTATAAATAGCGCAGATACTACTAATAAAATAGATAGGTCACGGTAGCCGGTTGGTCAGGTGACACGACTCTAGGCTCCAGGTCGCGGGTTCGAAACCTCGAAAGGACGGTTTTTTTCTCTGAAAAAAAAGAGCTCACTTCCTGGTGGTCAGTTGCAATACTCTCTACAAAGAACCGTAGGGGGGAGCTTTGGGACTCGCGGCTGACCTCCCAGCTAGAATAGTGTCTTCTGCATTCGCGGAATGACCAAGTACACAGTACCTGTGGAAAGTCCCTATAAAGCCGACCATGGGTCTGTTCGACCCCGAGTGGGTGACCTTTCTTTTTTTTTTTTTTTTTTTTTCAACTCAAGGCCATAAACCACCCATAACCATCATTACAATGTACTGTATGTTGTATGCATCATTATACAATCACTACATGTATCACACAAATGGGGAGCACTATATATAGGCAGCATAATGCAGCACACAAATGGGGTAGTCTGGCGTAGCCGACCCTTGATCCGCCATTTTATTTTGTTGGGCGGAGAAAGGGTCTGGTCTGGTCTGGAACCTATTTCTGTACCACGGCGCAGGAATTCGTGCGCCCAATCAGATTGCAGAACGCCTTTTAGACGCATAAAAACGTGAACGACTAATGGTGGCTCATTTCAGGTAAAGAAGTGTAGTTTGACAATCGTTGACTGTCTATATCCGTGAAAAACACCCGTTTACGTAAATTCGGTCGGCTCTTTCTATCTCTCAGTGTCAAATCGGGGGTAGCGGTCTCCCTTTTGCAACAAATCTCAAAAACATATGGCTGTTTGCTTCAGAATTCAAAATTCTTCTATATTTTGGAATTGTAATTACTGCGCAAAGCCAACAGGACTCTGCCGAAGACAACGCATCCTTCGCCAACCGTTGTGCATGAGTGAAAATACCCTCTTAGAATATGCGATAATATGCGATATATTTACGATTTGTCATCGTCGACTCCGCCTCCCGGTACAGAAATAGGTTCCAGACCAGACCAGACCCTTTCTCCGCCCCAATGAAATAAAATGGCGGATCAAGGGTCGGCTACGCCAGACTACAAATGGGGAGCATTATAGGGAACATATGTACGACATTACGGCATACCCTACTTATGGAAAGGAAAGTCAAAAATCGTTCCGCAAAATTTTTAGAAAACTTGCTCGTTCACGTTTTAAGAGGTCTGCTAATCGCATAGCCAGAAGAGTGCCACCGTGAAGGAAAGAAATGTGAGTTGCCTTTTCTTACGCGTTGTGCAAACTCCAGCTTGTCTGTACAAACGTTCGTTACTTTATTTCGTAGCACGCCGATGCCCGCTCACATCAACATAGACCAATATCGAAATTCTTTCACGAGCACGTTGAAACTCTCGGCGAAAGAAAGTACAAATGGGACAAAATCTAGAATTTTTAACCCGGAAGAGACAAAACGATCATTATTCAAATCAAGGAATAAATGATACAATAAAAACAAAACCAAAACCAAAGCCTCGGACACAGGGGTATAGGCAAATAAACATAAAATGTCATATGCCGTCCCTGGCAAGGCAGGGGTGAAAAATGTCCCCATTGGCGAAACTTGATGCGTCATTTTGGTGGACAACAGTTCGCAAATTGCGGGTAGGGTTCCTTAATTTGCTGCCACCAGTCGTCGTTACAGGCTAAGATAATCTAGGATTTTCCAACCCAAATGGTCGCATTACTAGTCATTATATTCATTTTGGTTGGCAATCCTCTTCCACACTTCAAAATCTTTGCGATATTTCGTTCCTCTTCTTCCTCTCATACCACGTGTTGTCAGCCATCTTCCTCACGTAAGTAATCAAATGAGTGGGCGCCAACTCTGGGCACGGAAATAGATAACCTCGCGGTATAAACCGCTCGGTAATTAGTCTTCTCGAGTCTATTTTCTGTTTACTTAGCTTCTCAACAGAGACATGAAGTCACGGGTATTTTCGGTTCTTGTCGCTGTCCTGTCACTATCAGCAGTCCCTTCAGATCAGACCAGTTTTTGTAGGGAAGGAGGTTTGGTCCGATACGTGCGAGACAACGGGAACAACACGCCTGCTTGCCTTAACTCCTCCAATCCCAGAGATACCCCGTGTAGAACAATCAATTATGCTCTCCTCGAAGACGATTTCGAGGGAACATTGGTTGCCGATAATTGCAGCAGCAAAAACGTGACCCCGGATAACCTGTGTATCAGGTTGGAAGACGGAGTCCATCGATTGACTGGAGAAGCACAAGCCACCGGAGTGACCGGTTTGGTTATAGAAGCCGTCAACCCTCACAGAGCAACGATTCGCTGTAGACGATTTCCGAACTACACTCCCGGTCAATGGGACGATTTGGCACTGATCAATTCTACCAACACCCTATTGGATGGAGTCATTATGGAGAACTGCGGTCCAGTGCCTGCCGCGATCTACGCACAATTCTCGGATGACATTACCATACAGAACACAATTTTCAGGTTAGTTGATTCGGACCTGCAGGGATAGGTATACGGAGAACGATTGAAGATATATTTTCCTATAATTATTATTATTGGTTTGGAAAATTCAATTGGGATTTACCACGCATGCATTAGTAACACCTTCCATTTCATAATGCACATTTCCATTATAAAAGGAATCAGGCTTGGGTCCACAAATTTGCGAACCCACAAAGATCAAAGGGAGATCAAAGCATGTTTTCACATTCAAAACACAAAACAAATAACAATAATCAATGTGTTCAATAAACTTGCAGCTGTTGCAGCTGATACTTCATTGGGTTTACAAATTTGTGGACCCAAGCCTGATTCCTTTTATAATGGAAATGTACATTACAAAATGGAAGGTGTTTAGTATACAAAGTTTATGAAACAGTCTATTAGTATCATACACATGCACGTAAGTGTCATGTCCACCCTCTTCCGTGACACTTACGTGCATGTGTATGATACTAATACACACACACAAACACATACACACACACACACACACACACACACACACACACACACACACACACACACACACACACAACACACACACACACACACACACACACACAACACATGAATGCTGTTTTGTTTATCTCAAACTACGAAAACTTATCAATGTCCATTAGATATGCTGAAAATGTATAGCTAAGTGGAACTTTAAGTAACTGAAAGCAAGGCCGACTAAAAAACTGCCTATTAGTAGCAATTAACTAGAACTATTCGCTGCTGTCTATACTAAAACTACTAAAAATACTGAAAGAGTGTAGATACTGTAGTTTTAGTATTAGTTATGGTATGTATTGGCTACATGAGGATGAGATCTGGGAATGGGGCTATTGAGACAGAGTGATTCTCATTATAAAAACAATATTTTTTTGATACGATAGCCCACGAGTGCACCTTTAATACATTCTTTGTTTTTGCTATAAATGCAATTACAGTATAACTAGCTAAAACTGTAACTATAATCATCACTATACTAACTAAAATATAATTGTTACCTTTTCCAATAAAACTGTAACTAACTATAATATTATATTATGTAAATTTGTAACAAAATTGGTATAATAGATGAACTGACCTGTATAATATCATTGTTCCATATTGTACAGGAATAATACTGGTGTTGGACTTGAACTGATGGAAGGTACCAACTATGTCATCAGAAACTGCACTTTTGAAAACAATGTAAATCCTCTGGTCAGTAACCAATCAGTCTCTGTCAACCTAAATGTCATCCAAGAGTCAGACCTTGACAGAATCATCTTATCTGGAGGAGGTTTAAGTATATATTCAGTGTCTACCTTGAATGCATTGGTTGAGGACTGTACGTTCCGTCTCAACTCTGCTAGTAACCAATTAGTCGATCCAGATAGACCACCTCTTTTCCAGTTAGATGGTCATGGAGGTGCAGCTTTCATTCGACTCACAAAACTCAACAGTTCCAGTGTGATTTTCAGAAACACAGTTTTTGACTCCAATTCAGCTCAGATTGGCGGAGGAGCAGTGTACCTTACAGTGTCAAATGGTGCCAGTAATAACTCTATCGTCTTTGATAACTGTACGTTCCTTAACAACTCCGTGATTGAAACATCAGGAGGAGCCTTATCAGTGGTGCTATATAATTCCACACTACAGAATAAGTTTATGGTCCAAGACTGTGTGTTTGAGGATAATTCTGCTGTAGGTGGAGGTGCCATTGGGGTGGTAGTGTATGATGTCGGAGACTTTCAACTGAGCTCTGATGTTATAACTATAGAGAACTCTGTGTTCAGGAAGAATCATGGTGTAAATGAGGGCTCTGCTGTTGGCATCTTCTCTCTCATTCATGAAGAGTCTATTCCAAATCACTTTGAAATCCAAATTGATGATTGGTGAGACATGTGTACATACATACATGTTTGAGTATGGGAATCTTACAGCATATGTGAATCTGGGTATGGATGTCTACACAACACCCTGCAGCGCTGTGTGTATTGGACCCTCAGTACAGAACTGTTTCTATCACCTCCACCCTATACATCTCAAAGTTTGTTCATGATAAGTGATTACCACAGTCATCCATTACATGTCTGCATTCATAATAGTAATCATTGTTATCATGATGGAGGTCATTGAGGAATAAATTACCTCACATTTTAGGATCTGTACTAGCTGTAGAGATTGCCTCATTTGTTACCATATTAGAGGATACTGAGCTCTACTCCAGACTGTATACTCCTAAAATTTACTTGTACATACTGTAATGCACATACACACTGTACTGCATGTTAGTCTCATGTAGCCCAGACCCGCTTCTCGCCTCCATATTAAAAATAATGACATCATAATTATAAAAATAGAGGTGAGAATTTGGTCTGGACTACGCGAGACTAACTGCATGTATGTAGCTAGAAATACTACTGTAGAGGACTGGAATTATATGTTTGCCTAAGTAGGGTATGTAAGGTCGGGACAGTTTCACACTGTCAGTATAACACACACAGATGTGTACAGTCAGTGTCAAAGTGGGGTCCCATGAAACTAATACATTTGTTTGTATGTAAACTTCTCTGGATCCATGCACCATCCATGATCCATCCATGTGAATGACACATACAGTGAAACTTGCTTAGTAGGTACACTGGACATAGGCTCACGTACATACACACAAGATCTAAAAGTGTTCTGTCTATAACAATAAAATATAATATAACACAACCCTCCTCTACTCACCATAACTGTTACAGCAACAGTAATGAATGTTCATGTTGCTTATCAAAGCAGGACATTGTATGGTTCTGCGCACATAATGTGATGTATGCAACTCTCCTACAATCCCCACTGTGATCTATTCATTATAAATGGTCCCCTCTGTAGCACATTTGAGGACAATGATGTGGACATCCCCAAAATGGTAGACCAGAGTGCAGCTAGAGCAGCTTTGTCTTCTTTCAGATTCCCCATCCAATTCATTGGTACCAACAGGTTCTCCCGTAACCATGGGGGTGGAGTCAGTGTGGTTGATTCTATGATTACAGTAGCCGAGGACTCTCGCCTGATATTCGAGAACAACGTGGCAAACTTTGGAGGTGGTCTTCAGCTGGTAGGAACCTGTCTAGTAAGTATAATATTGATTATAAATCTTTCTGAAATTTTATTTTAATCTGCTACAATTAACAAAGGAAATTGTGTTAGAATATTATTATATTACATGGCTCATGGATTATCCAAAGTTTATATTGCATTTATGCAAATTAACGATAATTAACAAGCATCACATGTCTATAATGTCTAGGTCTAATATGTATACATTATGCTATTTAAAGCATGCATACACATGCACGCACACACACACACACACACACACACACACGCACACACGCACGCACGCACACACACATACACATCAATTATGATGTACAACTCACGGTCTGTGATTGACCCCTGTGGTCAATGTGCTGCAGTCTTACTCAACCATCTTGAGAAGTCTGTTAGTTTACTTGTGTACTTTTTGATCTTCAGTTTGTTGTCAGTCCGGGATCAGCTGTGAACTTTATCGGAAACAAGGCCTATTTATCTGGCGGGGGAATAATGGCAAGCTCTGACGTGGTAGATCATGCTCGTAATTTTCTGAATCGTTTTTGTTTTTTGAGATTTCAAGATCCAGATGTTCCTCCTCAGGATTGGAAGGTGAGTGTTCCAGGGATAGGATTGAGGAAGGATTGCTGTTTTAAGCTCATCCATAAATACAGTGATTTTGACTATATGATCCATTGAAAGTTGTCTTTGTTTATTAATACATCCATACACATGAATGTACAAGACATATTTATGTACAGTATGCGCATATAATGTACTATATAAATTTCATACTTATATATACCTATATTATTTTTAATCTTGGTACTTCTTGTAGAATGTCTCCATCACCTTCATCAACAACACAGCCGCATTTGGTGGTGCTGCACTGTTTGGTAATGACCTCACCAGGTGCTCTTGGCTCAATTTATCCATTAATGGTTCAATGAATCATACCATATTCACACCCCCTGATAATGTATCTGTGCCTTTTGTGTTCAGGTGTGTGTGCATGTGTGTGTGTGTGTGTGTGTGTGTGTGTGTGTGTGTGTGTGTGTGTGTGTGTGTGTGTGTGTGTGCGTGCGTGCGTTTGTGTGTGTGTGTGTGTGTGTGTGTGTGCGGCTGAGTGTGTGTGTGTGTATGTAAACAGGAGCAGGTGAGGTTGTGTGGGTATGTACAATAGGTGTGGGTGGGTGTGGCAATTTATTATCGAAACATTGACATTGGCAAATAATTTTGTGAATACATGTATGTATTCAGATATAATATTTCTACTTTTGTTCTACTTCTACTTTTTACATATTTCCTTTAGTGGGAATAGTCTTTCACAGGTTGACCCAAGTCAAATTGTTAAAAATATGTCTCTGGCTACTAGTCCAGTTGAAGTTGATGTCTCGTTCCAGATTAAGGTACTTGTGGAGTTTGTGTTCGTACAGATGTGTTCATTTCTCTGTTTCAAACCGGGTTTGTGTGAATTCAAATGCAGAGTAATACTTATGTATGCTT
This sequence comes from Chondrilla cf. caribensis, assembly GCA_964020155.1. Classification (NCBI taxonomy): domain Eukaryota; kingdom Metazoa; phylum Porifera; class Demospongiae; order Chondrillida; family Chondrillidae; genus Chondrilla; species Chondrilla cf. caribensis. Next base: position 3,207,604 of record OZ026569.1, read on the forward strand.
GTGTTTCCATCAACAGGAGTTGACCATGCAACCTGGAGAAACTGTTTCGTTTGATGCAACGAACAGAGACAGGTTTGGAAACAGCAGAAGTGGTATCGTCAGTGTAGACTTGCTTGACTCAGTGGTGAGTGGATGTGTGTGTGTGTGTGTGTGTGTGTGTGTGTGTGTGTGTGTGTGTGTGTGTGTGTGTGTATGTGTATGTGTGTTTGTGTGTGTGTGTGCGTGCGTGTGTGTGTATGTGCATGCGTGTGTGTGCATGTGTGTGTGCATGTGTATGTATACATGTGTGTGTTTGTGGATGTATGATTAACAGTAAATTATATGCATAGGTATATATTTATTTTCAGATAACATATGCTCTTAGTGACTCCATGGAGACTGTGTCCTTCACCGTTCCGCCAATCACTACTAATCTATCTGAATTTGGTTATAGGAAGAACATTACAGTGAAATTTAGACTCCCATTGTATCTGGTATGAATTGTTTTTGTGCATGTTGGTATGTATGCATGTGTAGGTGTGGATTTGTGTGTGAGTGTGCAGGTGTGGCACATGTTTGCAGATGCATGTAATGACTTCACATACAAAACTCTTCAACAGGGACAAGAGTCATCCTTCAACTTCACTCTTACCGCTTGTCATCCTGGTTATGTGTTGACCAGTGGGCGCTGTGTCTGTGACACCAATGACTCCAATGTTTTGCATTGTGATGCTGACAACAGATATATATTTGTCAGAGTGAGTGTTATGAGCCAGCACATATGCACAACCACCCACTATGTTGTATAGATACAGTTGCTGCTAAGTAAGTACCCTAGTGTATCACTCCTGGTTAGTGTGTGTTTGTGCATGCTTCAATATCTATCTTACACAAAAATTAATATACAATAATTTATTGTATATTTGAATCCTTTTTTGATTGTGTGTTCACAGGAGGGAACATACGCATACAAGGATGAGAATGGTTCACTTGCTCTTCTTTCTGGAATACCAGCAGCTCTGGTGTCTTGTCAGAGAATGGGGGAACTCCCCGGATGTCTGTTCAAGTTTGATGATCCTGATGCTCAGTGTGCAGATGGGAGGAGGGGTAAAACCCTATAATTAGTTAATGATATACTGTAATATGTATACCTTACTAGATGAACCTGTCTGTTCCTATTACAGATCCTTTTATCTGTATATAGGTTTTTTCTGTGGTGGTTGTCCTGAGGATGAAGGTGTAGCCCTCAACTTACAGTCCTGTGAGAGTAACTGTGCAGCCGGTGTGGCTGTGTTTATTTTATGGAGTGAGTCTGTTATATGTTTGTAATCTGATAGTGTACACAAGACAATAAGTACATGTATGGCTTGATGTTGACATGGGAAGTTCTGTTAACAAAATCCAGCCTTTTTTTGTCATGGTGACACCATGGTGAAATTAGTCTTCATCCACACACATACATATTGTATTCCCTCCTTTGCTGTTGTACAGGTGTTGGAGTTGTTGTAGTAGCTCTGTTTATACTCATATTCAACATTGAGCTTCCAGCAGAACTTAGAGCCTTTATCTTTTATGTACAGGTTTGGTACATACATATACATACATGTAAAAGAGCATAATATTTGTGTGTGAATGCGTGTATCGTACAGCACTCATGTGTTTGTGTGTATGTGTGTGTATGTGCATGTTTGCATGTGTGTGTGTGTGTGTTGAATATTGAGCTTCCAGCAGAACTTAGAGCCTTTATCTTTTATTTGCAGGTTTATGGGTGTGTGTGGGTTTGTGGGTATGTATGTGTGTGTGTGTATATGTGTGGTGTGCATGTGTAGGTGGGTGTGTATGAATTTGAGTGTTGATGTGAGAATGTGTGTATGGTTGAGTGTATCTTTATGCATGAGTGTATGTGTCTTGAGTGTGTATGTATACTAACACTCAAAAATGGTAATTCTTTTCATTGTTAGGTCATAGGCCTTGTCTTTGGTCCTTACAGCGCTACCATTAACCCAGAATTAAAGGTATACCAGGTGTAGTTGTTCACATAGCTAATTCTAGTGGATGTCCTCTCACTAGCTTGTCTGTGATAGTGAGCAGCAACATGGAATTTCTCTTACTTCACAGAAAATTGGGAGCTTTCTTAATCCTCTCACATTCGGTCTGCCCCTGCCTTTCTGCTTAACCAAGGACTTGACCGCATTTCACTCAGCTCTTATTGGCTTTGTGACTCCAGTTCTGGCCCTCGTTATAGCTGTATTGTATACCATATGGTGAGTCAAGGTCACATGTATGTCATATCACCATATACCTATAGTTTTTCTTTAACTGTCTCTCCTTAAATCTCCTCTTTCATTCAGTGCAAGATTCAATTCTACTGTTAGCTCCAGAGGGTCTATTCATGGTCTCTCTCTTCTCAGTCTCTTCATTTACAAATATTTGGCTGATGCCTCCTTCACCACCATAGGCTGTCGAAGAAAAGATACTGATTTAGTGAGTGGTTGTCTACTATTGTGTGTGCACACAATAGATATGGTGTACATTAATACATCCAGTACACACAGTATTATGCTATATATTATACAGTACATGTAATACACACAATACATCCAGTACATAAATGGATACAGTACTAATACACACAGTTCATACACCAAATAAACTGATACTGATTTTGTCAGTCTCTGCTAACCAAAGAGTTATTTGGGCCATTTACAGACTGTACACCAATGGAAATCTAATTGCAACCAACTTTTGACGCTCTCTTCTCCATATCACACATACCATACAGTATGCACATTTGAACATATTTCACACAATGCTATAGTCCATTTCATACACTGCATATAATACACTATACAATACATACAGTATATTATATGTACATCTACTATGTACAGTCACAGACTATGCATACACAGTAAAGATGTATGCAACTGTTCTTTATGTACTACAGGTATTTCTCTATGGTGGTACTGAGTCCTGTCTCAAAGGCGAACACCTTCCTTTCTTTCTGATGGCACTTCTGGTCATTGTCGTCGTAATACTCCCAACACCGTTTGTTCTCTGTGTACTCACAGCAAGGAGATGTTCGGTGAGTACGTACATTGGAGCAGCATGCAGTTTTCCTCCAGTGTATGCAGTATTAATTATTATAATAGCAGTCTGTGTATGAATATTGCAGTATTGCATTCATTACAATGTGTGAGAATTTTCTGTGATTCTCTTCTGCTTGCAGAAATTTGACCTCTATCACTTCTCTGATCAAATCACCAAAGATGTCCACCGAAAGCAAGGGTGGTATGCAGGATGGGACATTGGAAGACGACTGCTGTTTATTATAGTTTTCTTTGGTGGAGTCTATTTTGACACATCTTTACGTCTTGTAAGGACACTTTTTGCATATGTATTGTAGATGCATGCGTGAGTGCATGTGTGCACCTGCTACCTATCTATCTCTAGTATCTGTCAGTTTTTCTCTTCTTGAATTTATGTTGCAGAGATTGATGTTCACTTTTCAATTTATCTTCTTTTCATTCACCAGTTACATGACAAATCTACTTGCCACATTGCCATGTTTGTGTACAGTACTGTAATTATGTGCTGCATATGTACAATGTATGTGAGTGTGACCATGCACTCTTCACAATGTCTATCCTTTGTCTCTCAGTATATATTGTAATGCATGTAATTGGTTTTCTCATCACTGAGTTCTTCATCTCTCCTTACCCCAGTTGGCTAACTTTCTACTTGCCACACTTGTACTTCTTGTTCACCTCATTGCAAAGCCTTTCAAGGAGGAACACAATAACATCATTGAAGCAGCGGTGCTCCTCAACTTTGTCCTTGTAACAATATGCTACCTTGAGGCTCCTGTTGGAATGTTTGCAACAGTTATGGTCATCCTGGTGACTGTACTCCCCTATCTCTATGCTGTGGGGTACCTCGTGGTGTTGTTTGCCAGGAAAATGTGAGTGTACATACGATATAAGCACATGTGTCACCATATAATATTATATAATATGTGCAGATATGTGCAACAAAGACAAAATATAGTAGATAATTACATAACATACAGCAATGTTTTAACACTGGGATTGACATGCATGTATACAAACACGAGCACGCACACACACACACACACACACACGTGCATGCGTGCACACTGTCATGTATTGTATCATACATTCTACATACGCATAGTCTCAAAGTGTCATATTTGTTAAATATTCTCATCTACACACTTACAGTTACAGAAATTATGGCTCTCAGCTCAGGTCATTAGTACAACATTTCAAGTTGAAATGCTGCATTCAGGGTGAATTGCCATCTAATACAGTGGTTGCTTCATCTCAGCTTCAGAGTGAAGTCTTAACAGAGGACATTAGCACTAAGTCTTGCACCAAGAAAGACACTGAGGGTGCCATAAGGAAAAGGCCAGTGCACAAATTACCCAATGAATCAGAAATGGAGGAAATACCATCACGTCCAATAGCAGCTGAAGACAGATTTGATAGAGATGTCGATCTATTCGATTGCAGTGTTGACTGACATGAATATTTAAAGGGCCTATGACATGATTTTTTGCATTATCTGATGAATAATATAAAGGGAACAACGGTGGCAATGGTTAGAGTCCTTCAAACCATTCGCAAACAGTGGATTTTGCTAACTTCAGGTTTCGTCCTCTGTGAAAATGGACATTTTTGGTTACGATGCGGTATAACATCACAAGGAAAATCCTTAGTATGGGGAATATTGTTGAATATTATAAATAGTACATTAAATTACGTACTTTGATCTGCCAATGCAAGTCACTAAATATATATATAATATATATAATATATATAGCATAAAAATGTTTATTGCCCCTTAGGAATTGATAACTAGATTATAGATACTAACTCCATTTAAGGATTGATGTGCTTTAAGTTTGTCAACTCCACTGGAACACTGGTGATGTATGTATATGGTATGTACTGAAGACTAAACTGATACAACTACATGTGACAATTATATAAGTTGAATGTCTGCTATATTCCATACATTGTACTGCACAGAATGAACTCTACCAATACTAAACAGCTAACAAACATCAAGCTTAATGATCATGGATATTGGAGAGGTAGTGGTGCATGACTAGCAGCACAATTACCTGACCAGTCGCAACACTGTTTGTCTGAATTCCAGTTGACAAACTTTCTACTTACCACACTTGTAATTGTTGTTCACGTCATTGCAAAGCCTTTCAAGGCAATAACATATACTGCATTTGCTAGCTCTGTCAGACCACGGATAGTATATTTCTGGCCAGTCTGTATCCAGTCACTCGCGTGTATTTAACAGCATCGATATCCTCGCGAGGTAAAATACACTATAATGCATCAGCATTTTATATAGTTTCCAGGCGCATAATATGTATATTAATCTACTCGAGTCTATTGTTTCTGCTTGCCCCGATTTCCCAACGAAGTTACATGAAGTCACGGGTATTTTCGGTTCTTGTCGTTGTCCTATCACTATCAGCAGTCCCTTCAGATCAGATCAGTTTTTGTAGGGAAGAAGGTTTGGTCCGATACGTGCGAGACAACGGGACCAACACGCCTGCATGTCTCATCTCCTCCAATCCCAGAGATACCCCGTGTAGAACAATCAATTATGCTCTACTCGAAGACGATTCCGAGGGAACAGTGGTTGACGACGATTGCAGCAGCAAAAGCGTGACCCCGGATAACCTGTGTATCAGGTTGGAAGACGGAGTCCATCGATTGACTGGAGAAGCACAAGCCACCGGAATGACTGGTCTGGTGATAGAAGCCGTCAACCCTCACAGAGCAACGATTCGCTGTAGACGATTTCCGAACGACACTCCCGGTCAGTTTGACAATTTGGCACTGATCTGCTCTACCAACATCCTATTGGATGGAGTTATTGTGGAGAACTGCGGTCCAGCGAATTCCGGGATCTACGCACAATTCTCGGAGGACATTACCATACAGAACACCATATTCAGGTTAGTTGATTCGGACCTTCAGCAGTAGGTATACTGGACGATGATTTGCAGGATATTTTGCTACATTGACTCATTCTGTGTTATACAGGAATATTACTGGTGTTGGACTAGAATTGAGAGAAGGAACCAACTATGTAATCAGAAACTGCACTTTTGAGAACAATATAAAGCACAATATCAGTAACGAATCAGCCTTTGTCAACCCAGATGTCATCCAAGAGTCAGACCTCGACATAGTCACCTTATCTGGAGGAGGTTTAAGTATATACTCAGTGTCTACCCTGAATGCATTGGTTGAGGACTGTACATTCCGTCTCAACTCTGCTGGTAACCAATCCGTCAATCCAGATAGGCCACCTCTTTTCCAGTTGGATGGTCATGGAGGTGCAGCTTTCATTCGACTCACAAAACTCAATGGTTCCAGTGTGGTATTCAGAAATACAGTCTTCGACACCAATTCAGCTCAGATTGACGGAGGAGCAGTGTACCTGACTATATCAAGTGGTGCCAGTAATAACTCCATTGTCTTTGATGCCTGTACGTTCCGTAACAACTCTGTGGCTGAAACATCTGGAGGGGCCATAGCCGTGGTGCTGTACAATTCCACACTACAGAATAAGTTTATGGTCCAAGACTATGTGTTTGAGGATAATTCTGCTGTAGGTGGAGGTGCCATTGGGGTGGTAGTGTATGATATTGGAGACTTTCAAATGATCCCTGATGTTATAACTATAGAGAACTCTGTGTTCAGGAAGAATCATGGTGTAAATGAGGGTTCTGCTGTTGGCATCTTTTCCCTTCTTCATGTAGAGTCAATTTCCTTTGAGATCCAAATTGTCGATTGGTAAGACACATGTGTACTCATGTGGAAGTATGTAAATCTTAAAGTATATGTGCTAATATGTGGTATGGATGTCTTCACAACTTGGTCATTATATTATCTTTCGTGTTTTGAATACCTCTGCCCTATACATCCCAAAGTTTGTTCAAAATACGTACTACAGGCATCCAGCTGCATAACGGTATTCATGATTATCATTAAAATGAAATTCTTTGACAATAAAACTCCCCCACAAGGGATCTGTACTGTAGCTATAAATAATGACTTGTCGTTTTCCATATTAGAAGATTCTGGCTCTGCATGCTCTAGACTTTATAGCCTTTAGGTTTTTCTACTGCCATGACATATTGTTTACATAATGTTATGTATACAACTGTCTGTCTCCTATAATCACCACTGTGATCTATTCATTATAAATGATCCCCTCTGTAGCACTTTTGAGGACAATGATGTGGACATCCCCAAATTGGTAGACCAGAAAGCAGCTAGAGCAGCTTTGTCTTCTTTCAGATTCCCCATCCGATTCATTGGTACCAACAGGTTCTCCCGTAACCGTGGGGGTGGAGTCAGTGTGGTTGATTCCATGATTACAGTAGCAGAGGACTCTCACCTGATATTCGAGAACAACGTGGCAAACTTTGGAGGTGGTCTTCAGCTGGTAGGAGCCTGTCTAGTAAGTATATTGTTGTCAATGAGTGTAAAGTTACAGAAATTGGTGAATTGGTGAATTATTTTAATCTGCCACACCAACAAAGGGAATTGTGGTATACTGTAATAACATAGCTCATGGATTGCTCTTATTCAACCATCTTAAGAAGTCTGTTAGTTTACTTGTGTACTTGTTGATTTTCAGTTTATTGTCAGTCCGGGATCTGCTGTGAACTTTATTGGAAACAAGGCCGATTTTTCTGGCGGGGGAATAATGGCAAATTCCCAAGTGGTAGATTATGCTCGTAATTTTCTGAATCGGTTCTGTTTCTTGAGATTTCGAGATCCAGATGTTCCTCCTCAGAATTGGAAGGTGAGTGAGCAGAGTCCACAAATACAGTGATTTTGATTCTGTGATCTGTGATTGAGAGTTGTGTGTGTTTATTAATACGTACATCCATACACATGAACATACAAAACTGTAATATTTACAGTATGTGCATATGATGTGGTATATCAACTTTATACTTACTATAATTTCAATCTTGCTATACTTCTTGTAGAATGTCTCCATCACCTTCATCAACAACACAGCCACAGTTGGTGGTGCTGCACTGTTTGGTAGTGACCTCACCAGGTGCTCTTGGCTCAATTTATCAGTTGCTGACTCAGTGGACCATACCATATTCACGCCTCCTGATAATCTATCTGTGCCTTTTGTGTTCAGGTGTGGTGTGGTGTGGTGTGGTGTGTGTATGTGTGTGTGTGTGTGTGTGTGTGTGTGTGTGTGTGTGTGTGTGTGTGTGTGTGTGTGTGTGATGCATGTGTGTGTGTGTGTGTGTGTGTACGGGTGCACACGCATGTGGGTGTGGGTGTTTGTCGGTAAATACCTGTGGGTGTGTATAATATTATATGTATGTATTCAGGTGCAGGTGAGGGTGTGTGGGTGTGTACAGTAGGTCTGGGTGGGTGTGGCCATGTATAGGTGTGGTTGATGCGTGGTTGTGTGCATGTATATACATGTGTGTGGTATGTATGCAGGGTTTATTGATTTTAAAATTGTGTATCGTCGAAACGTTAACATTGTCAAATGAATGTATTGAGATATATTTCTATACTTTTATTCTTTTATCTTTCTCACCTATTTCCTTTAGTGGGAATAGTCTTTCACAGGTTGACCCAAGTCAAATTGTTAAAAATATGTCACTGGCAACCAGTCCAGTTGAAGTTGACGTCTTGTTCCAGATTAAGGTACTTGTGAAGTTTGTGCTCATACAGATGTGTTTATTTCTCCCTTTCAAACAAAAGGTTTGCGTATATTCATAAAGTCTATCAGACATTACTTGAATCTATGTGGAGCCTTCACGTAATGATAATGATTGCAATACAGTGGTAATTTAATTATATGTACATGACAAAGACTTCAATATTAAATCAAAACATCATACTGTTACAATTATTATTTCACTTCAAGTGAAATCAATCCTCAATATTATTTGAGTATAGAGGATTTTTGGGTAGATGTTAGCATCTCTGCTGTTGACACAGGGTGTGTTGATTTGAATGCAGAGTGATACTTATGTATGCTTGTGTTTCCATCAACAGGAGTTGACCATACAACCTGGAGAAACTGTTTCGTTTGATGCAACAAACATCGACAGGTTTGGAAACAGCAGAAGTGGTATCGTCAGTGTAGACTTGCTTGACTCAATGGTGAGTGGATGTGCATGTGTGTGTGTGCATGTGTGTGTGTGTGTGTGTGTGTGTGTGTGTGTGTGTGTGTGTGTGTGTGTGTGTGTGTGTGTGTGTGTAAGTGTAAGTGTGTGTAAGTGTAAGTGTGTGTTTGTGGATGTATGGTCTCAATTTACAGTGAATCATATGCATACGTATGTTATTTTCAGATAACATATGCTATTGGTGATGCTATGGAGACTGTGTCCTTCACTGTTCCACCAATCACTACTGATTCAACTGAGCTTGTTTATAGGAAGAACATCACAGTGAAATTTAGACTCCCATTGTATCTGGTATGAATTGTGTATATGTGTGTGTGTGTTTGTGTGTGTGTGTATGTGTGTTTTGTGTGTATCTGCATGTGTGTGTGGATGTGTGTGTGTGTGTGTGTGTACTGAGGGTGTGGGTGTGGTGTATGTTTGCAGATGCATGACATGATGTAATGACTTCACATACAAAACTCTTCAACAGGGACAAGAGTCATCCTTCAACTTCACTCTTACCGCTTGTCATCCTGGTTATGTGTTGACCAGAGGGCGCTGTGTCTGTGACACCAATAACTCCAATGTTTTGCGTTGTGATGCTGAGAACAGATATATATTTGTCAGAGTGAGTGTTATGGGCCAGCACATGCACACAACCACCCACTATGTTGTATACATAGAGTTGGTGCTTAGTAAAAAAGCACCCTGGTTAGTACACACTCCTTGTTTGTTTGTGTGTGTGTGTGTGTGTGTGTGTGTGTGTGTGTGTGTATGTGTGTGCGTACGTGTGTGCATGTTTGTATCAATACCTATCCTACAAATTATACAATTTATCGTATATTTGAATTCTTTTTTGCTTGTGTGTTCACAGGAGGGAACATACGCATACCAGGATAAGAATGGTTCACTTGCTCTTCTTTCTGGAATACCAGCAGCTCTGGTGTCTTGTCAGAGAATGGGGGAACTCCCTGGATGTCTGTTTAAGTTCGATGATCCCGACGCTCAGTGTGCAAATGGAAGGAGGGGTAAAACCCTATGTAATTAGTTCAATATGCATCCATAGATACTGATATATATAATATGTATACCTTACTAGATGAACCTGTCTGTTCCCATGACAACTATTTTGTCTGTATACAGGTTTTTTCTGTGGTACTTGCCCTGAGGAAAAAGGGGTAGCCCTCGACCTACAGTCCTGTGAGAGTGACTGTGCAGCCGGTGTAGCTGTGTTTATTTTATGGAGTGAGTCTGTTATGTGTTTGTGATCTGATAGTGTACACAAGACAATAAGTACATGTATGGCTTGAAGTTGACATGGGGAGTTCTGTTAACAAAGTCCAGCCTTTCTTGTCATGGTGACACCATGGTGAAATTAGTCCTCATCCACACACATACATATTGTATTCCCTCCTCTGCTGTTGTACAGGTGTTGGAGTTGTTGTAGTAGCTCTGATTATACTCATATTCAACATTGAGCTTCCAGCAGAACTTAGAGCCTTTATCTTTTATGTACAGGTTTGTGTACATACGCATACATACATGTCTTCATATTATCGTCTATTTGCAGGTTTATGGGTCTGTGTGGGTGTGTGGGTGTGTATTTGGGTGTTGATGTGATAATGTGTGTATGGTGTAGTGAATAGATCTTTATGCATGAGTGTCTGTGTTTTGAGTGTGTATGTATACTAACACTCAAATATGGTAATTCTTTTCATTGTTAGGTCATAGGCCTTGTCTTTGGTCCTTACAGTGCTACCATTAACCCAGAACTAAAGGTATGCCAGGTGTAGTTGTTCACACAGCTCATTCTAGTGGATGTCCTCTCACTAGCTTGTCTGCATGTGTTAGCAAAAAGCAACATGGAATTCTTTTACTTTACAGAATATTGGGAATTTTCTCGATCCTCTCACATTTGGTCTGCCACTGCCTTTCTGCCTCGCCAAGTACATGACCACATTCCATTTGGCTCTCATTGGGTTTGTGACTCCAGTTCTGGCCCTCGTTATAGCTGTACTGTATGCCATATGGTGAGTTAAGGTCACATGTATGTCATATCACCATACCTATAGTTTTTCTTCAACTATCTCTCTTTAAATCTCCTCTTCCATTCAGTGCAAGATTCAATTCTACTGTTAGCTCCAGAGGGTCTACTCACGGTCTCTCTCTTCTCAGTCTCTTTATTTACAAGTATTTGGCTGACGCCTCCTTCATTACCATCAGCTGTCGCGTAACGAATACTGACCTTGTGAGTGGTTGTACACACATGGTACCTTCAGTAAATATACTGTTACAGTAGATATATTCATGCAGTATACACAGTACACACAATAAATATATATGTGTACTGTACATGTATACATGCAGTATATAAATGGATGCACACATTTCCTGCACCCAAAAAACTACTACTGATTTTGAGGGGTTGAACTCTGCTAATCAAAGAGTTAATTTGACCATTTACACACTGCACACCAATGGAAATTCAATTGCAACCAACCTTTGACATTCTCTCACATATCATACATATATACCATACACAATACATACGTATGTATGTACGTACATAGTCCAGTACATACAGTACATGTAATACTTTATACAGTCCCAGACTTTACATATACAGTAAAAATCTATACAACTTTTCTTTATCAACTACAGGTTTTTCTTTATGGTGGTACCGAGTCCTGTCTTGAAGGCGAATACATCCCTTTCATTCTGATGGCACTTCTGATCATTTTCTTCGTAATACTCCCAACACCGTTTGTTCTTTGTGTACTCACAGCAAGGAGATGGTCGGTGAGTACGTACATTGAAGCAGCATGCAGTTTTTGTCCAGTATATGCAGTATGTGAAGACTGTGTCTACATGTGTGCATAAAATAATATTGCAGTATTCTATTTATCAAAATGTGAGAACTGCATTTCTCCTCTGCTCGCAGAAATTTGACCTCTATCACTTCACTGATCAAATCACCAAAGATGTCCACCCAAAGCAAGGGTGGTATGCAGGATGGGACATTGGAAGACGACTTCTGTTTATTATAGTTTTCTTTGGTGGAGTCTATTTTGACACATCTTTACGTCTTGTGAGGACACTGTTTGCATATATGTATTGTAGATGCATGTGTGAGTTCATATTATGTGCACTCTCCACCTGTCTATCTCTTGTGTCTGTCAGGTTTTCTTCTGTACAAGTTACATTTAATGGCAGAAATTTTCCATGTTCTCTCTCAATTCATTGTCTTTTCATCACCAGTTCCATGACAAACCTTCTACTTGCCACGTTGCCATGTTTGTGTACTGTAGTTTTGTACCTGTCCCCGTACATACAATGTATGTGAGTGTGACCACTCTTCATAATGACAAAGGATTTCGACCCAAATCGGTAATATTCATCTCCTCATCAGTAGCACTGGGCAATGTTCTGAGTTGTCAATCTCTATTAAGCAGAGTATTGGCTGGACGTTTAGCCTATCAGGTCGTTGTTTGTAGGGTTCAGTGTAGTGTAGGACTATACTACTACATTGCCCAGTGCTACTGGTGAGGAGTGGTATTCTCCGAAAAGGCCTTCTAGCACATTGGCAAAGGAATGAATATTACCAATTCGGGTCAAAATCCTTTGTCAACAACTGTCCTTTCTACCGAGGGAATCCTTTTTGATGCCTAGAAGATAACCACGGAAATGTGGAAGATAAGCCTTGCCCTGTTTGGGAAGAATTGAAGATTCACGGCCAAGTGGCGACTTTTACGTAGGGTGCAAAAATTGGTAGATAATACTTCACTACCTATACACTCTTCACAATGTCTATCCTTTGTCTCTCACTCCGTATATATTGTAATACTATTGGTTTTTTCATCACTGAGTTCTTTATCTCTTCTTACCCCAGTTGGCTAACTTTCTACTTGCCACACTTGTACTTGTTGTTCACGTCATTGCAAAGCCTTTCAAGGAGGAACACAATAACATCATTGAAGCAGCGGTGCTCCTCAACTTTGTCCTTGTAACGATATGCTACCTTGAGGCTCCTGTTGGAATGTTTGCAACAGTTATGGTCATCTTGGTGACTGTACTCCCCTATCTCTATGCTGTGGGGTACCTCGTGGTGTTGTTTGCCAGGAAAATGTGAGTGTACGAAAAATAATAATAATAATATGGGCACTTGTGTAATCATAGACAATATGCCTAGTATATAGTATGTGCAAGTGTGTGCAACATAGCCAAATAATAGAGAATTACATAACATTCAGCATCACACACACACACACACACACACACATTCTTCATTACACACAGTCTTAAAGTGTCATATTCATGTATTCTCATATACACACTTACAGTTTCAGAAAGTATGGCTCTCAGCTCAGGTCATTTGTACAATATTTCAAGTCGAAATGCTACATTCAGAGTAAATTGCCATCTAACACAGCAGTTGTTTCATCTCAGCTCCAGAGTGAACTCTTAACAGAGGACATTAGCACTCACACTGAAGACGACATTGAGGACAGATACCCAGTCGAGAATGCCATGAGGAAAAGGTCAGTACACAGAGCACCAAGTGAATCAGAAATGGAGGAAATACCGTCGCGTCCAGTATCTGAAGACACATTTGATAGAGATATTGATTTATTTGATTTCAGCGTTGACTGACATGATTATTCAATATTATTATATTTATTGCTAATATGCACTTTCATAATACATGCCTTAATCTATAGCTACAATATGTGTGTATAATATTTTTATTTCTGACTGTTTATTTATATAATAGTGTTAGTTAATAGCTCCAGTGCACGTGCTTGCTATAATATCTAGAAGTATAATATTCACAGTCAAGCACACATGAATATGCTATGCTCTGATATACACTTCTTATGTACAGTGTATATCTTGTGTTTTATATAATATTAGTACAGCAATATTTATACAATAAAATTATAGTTACTATAGTAGGTGTATAATACATGAAGATTCTAACTATATACATATTGACTGTTGGTGATCATGTACCCAGCTAATTTTATACAGTTCATCACTAGGAACCATGGCCTGCCCTGTGTTAAAATATTAAGCACATCAGAAAGTAGCTGGGGATGGGGACCACATACAAAGATGAGAATTGCTTCATAAGTTAGTTTACATGCATCCACAGCTAGGTGAGGTTAAAATATCATGTGGACACACACCCTCTCCCATGAGCTATTCATAAAGGGGCTTAGGGTTTTAGTTTTCTTATACTCTCCCATACATTGAAAAATATTAAGCACCTCCAAATGTAGCTAGAGTTACAGGCCACATACAAAGATGGTAATTATTTCATAAGTTAGTTCACGCTCTAGGTATGTAGGTCTGGAAAGTATAAGGCTGAAATACTCCCTCCCCCATGCAAAAAGGTACTTAGTGTTTTCTCCCCTATACTCTCCAGGACCTATACATTGGGAAAATATTGAGCACCTCCAAAAGTACATAGCTGAGGTTATGGGTTAACTACAGTGTTGTGAACTGTTTCATAAGTTAGTTTACGTCCCCAGGTACATTTGTCTAAAGTATCCAGTTGACACGCCCCCTCCCTCCATGACCTTTGCAAAAAGGTGCTTAGCGTTTTCTCTCCTATACACTCCCATACATTGAACCAGGTCTAGCTGGGGAAGATGGTATAATTTGTCATCTAATACTCTGAAAGGATTAACAGGATCAGAGTTTAATGTCTTTTAGAAAGTAAAATAGGGTTCAAGTGATAGCTGTGTTGTTTTCAAATCCCAGGGATGTTGTCATATGTTTCCATGGTAATAAAAATAGTAAACTATCAGGATGGGAGTGTAGGTGTGAGTTTGGTAATAACACGAGATTGCAAAATATTTGGCATCCATATGCCAAACTGTTTATTCATTGGGAATTCTATTGAAGAGACCAATATCTATTTAAACAAATGATATTGTTGAGATAAACATGTCTATTTGACTTATATTAAGAAATTTTTTGAACAAAACATGTTTAACTCAAGTGAACTTGGCTATATGGATCACACAATACAAGAGGGCTCAAGGTAGGGGAATGCAGCAGACAGGCTTGCTACTTCAACCATGATTATATTATATAGCACAGCTGGACCTGTCCAGAGAGATCATTCATACAAGAAAAATCCAATGAGCTGTTCGAAAAGGTGCTTAGTGTATACATATTTCTCCCATACTCTACCATACATTGATAAAATATTAAGTACCTCCGAATGTAGCTAGTTACGAGCCACATGCGGAGATGGGAATTGCATGTTTCACAAGTTAGTTCATGTTCTCAGCTAGGTCGGCTAAAATTATTTGCGTTAAGTTTGATATGGACATTGGGCATCCCATGGTGCAGCAGTAGAATGTAAAATTACCTGAGTGATCACCACAAGGCATAATACACTTATTTTGGAATGTACATACTAAAGTATATGCATTAATATTATGTGTCATTGAAGGACTGTACCAATACCAGGAGTGTGTCCATGCATCTGTATTTGAGCAATGAAGCATCATGTGGACACTGGAGAGGCCATGGTGACCAGCAACAAAATTTGACATTTTTGCGGTCACCACGAGACCTATAGCACACTTGCCTGGTGACTAACAATAGAATGTAAAATTATCTGAGTGATCACCACATGCAAAGCATAATACACTCATATTGGAACGCCCATACAAAAGTATGTATGGGAGAGAATAGAAGAATGAAAATTAATGTTAAATATTCTTTCAATGTACGCGGGATAGTATAAGACACTAAGCACCTTTTTGCATAACACATGGGGAGGGGCATGTCAACTTGACATTTCAGACAGACCTAGCTGGGGATCTTATGAAACCATTCCCACCTCAATAGGTGGCCTGTAACCCCAGCTACATTCGGAGGTGCTTAATATTTTTTCAATCCATAGGAGAATATATGATGCTAAGCACCTTTTGCACAGTTCATGGGGGAGGGGGCGTGTCAACTTGATGCTTTAGATAGACCTAGCAGGGGACATGAACTGACAAATTTCGTCCATTGCACCACTGTCAATGTATGGGAGAGAATAGCAGAAAAAATACTTAGCACCATCTTACATAGCTTGTGGGAGAGGGGGCGTGTCAACATGATATTTTCACCAAATCTAGCTGGGGATGTGAGCTAAGTTATGAAACACTTCCCATCTCCTTGCATGATTTGTAACCCTTGTTATTCAAGGTGGTGCTATGGCCAAATTTTGGCCATAGAACCACAGTCAATGTACTTAGTACCACCTTGCATAGTTTGTGGGAGAGGGGGCGTGTCAACATGATATTTTCACCAAATCTAGCTGGGGATGTAAGCTAAGTTATGAAACATGTCCCATCACTTTGTGTGCTTTGTAACCCTTGTTATTCAAGGTGGTGCTATGGCCAAATTTTGGCCATAGCACCACAGTCAATGTATGGGAGAGAATAGGAAAAGAAACACTTAGCACCATCTTGCATACCTAGTGGGAGAGGGGGCGTGTCAACATGATATTTTCACCACATCTAGCTGGTGATGTGAGCTAAGTTATGAAACATGTCCCATCTCTTTGTGTGCTTTGTAACCCTTGTTATTCAAGGTGGTGCTATGGCCAAATTTTGGCCATAGCACCACAGTCAATGTATGGGAGAGAATAGGAAAAGAAACACTTAGCACCATCTTACATACCTCGTGGGAGAGGGGGCGTGTCAACATGATATTTTCACCAAATCTAGCTGGGGATGTGAGCTAAGTTATGAAACACTTCCCATCTCCTTGCATGATTTGTAACCCTTGTTATTCAAGGTGGTGCTATGGCCAAATTTTGGCCATAGCACCACAGTCAATGTACTTAGTACCACCTTGCATAGTTTGTGGGAGAGGGGGCGTGTCAACATGATATTTTCACCAAATCTAGCTGGGGATGTGAGCTAAGTTATGAAACATGTCCCATCTCTTTGTGTGCTTTGTAACCCTTGTTATTCAAGGTGGTGCTATGGCCAAATTTTGGCCATAGCACCACAGTCAATGTACTTAGTACCACCTTGCATAGTTTGTGGGAGAGGGGGCGTGTCAACATGATATTTTCACCAAATCTAGCTGGGGATGTGAGCTAAGTTATGAAACACTTCCCATCTCCTTGAGTGATTTGTAACCCTTGTTATTCAAGGTGGTGCTATGGCCAAATTTTGGCCATAGCACCACAGTCAATGTATGGGAGAGAATAGGAAAAGAAACACTTAGCACCATCTTGCATACCTCGTGGGAGAGGGGGCGTGTCAACATGATATTTTCACCAAATCTAGCTAGGGATGTGAGCTAAGTTATGAAACACTTCCCATCTCCTTGCGTGATTTGTAACCCTTGTTATTCAAGGTGGTGCTATGGCCAAATTTTGGCCATAGCACCACAGTCAATGTATGGGAGAGAATAGGAAAAGAAACACTTTGCACCATCTTGCATACCTCGTGGGAGAGGGGGCGTGTCAACATGATATTTTCACCACATCTAGCTGGGGATGTGAGCTAAGTTATGAAACATGTCCCATCACTTTGTGTGCTTTGTAACCCTTGTTATTCAAGGTGGTGCTATGGCCAAATTTTGGCCATAGCACCACAGTCAATGTATGGGAGAGAATAGGAAAAGAAACACTTAGCACCATCTTGCATACCTAGTGGGAGAGGGGGCGTGTCAACATGATATTTTCACCACATCTAGCTGGTGATGTGAGCTAAGTTATGAAACATGTCCCATCTCTTTGTGTGCTTTGTAACCCTTGTTATTCAAGGTGGTGCTATGGCCAAATTTTGGCCATAGCACCACAGTCAATGTATGGGAGAGAATAGGAAAAGAAACACTTAGCACCATCTTACATACCTCGTGGGAGAGGGGGCGTGTCAACATGATATTTTCACCAAATCTAGCTGGGGATGTGAGCTAAGTTATGAAACACTTCCCATCTCCTTGCATGATTTGTAACCCTTGTTATTCAAGGTGGTGCTATGGCCAAATTTTGGCCATAGCACCACAGTCAATGTACTTAGTACCACCTTGCATAGTTTGTGGGAGAGGGGGCGTGTCAACATGATATTTTCACCAAATCTAGCTGGGGATGTGAGCTAAGTTATGAAACATGTCCCATCTCTTTGTGTGCTTTGTAACCCTTGTTATTCAAGGTGGTGCTATGGCCAAATTTTGGCCATAGCACCACAGTCAATGTACTTAGTACCACCTTGCATAGTTTGTGGGAGAGGGGGCGTGTCAACATGATATTTTCACCAAATCTAGCTGGGGATGTGAGCTAAGTTATGAAACACTTCCCATCTCCTTGAGTGATTTGTAACCCTTGTTATTCAAGGTGGTGCTATGGCCAAATTTTGGCCATAGCACCACAGTCAATGTATGGGAGAGAATAGGAAAAGAAACACTTAGCACCATCTTGCATACCTCGTGGGAGAGGGGGCGTGTCAACATGATATTTTCACCAAATCTAGCTAGGGATGTGAGCTAAGTTATGAAACACTTCCCATCTCCTTGCGTGATTTGTAACCCTTGTTATTCAAGGTGGTGCTATGGCCAAATTTTGGCCATAGCACCACAGTCAATGTATGGGAGAGAATAGGAAAAGAAACACTTTGCACCATCTTGCATACCTCGTGGGAGAGGGGGCGTGTCAACATGATATTTTCACCACATCTAGCTGGGGATGTGAGCTAAGTTATGAAACATGTCCCATCACTTTGTGTTCTTTGTAACCCTTGTTATTCAAGGTGGTGCTATGGCCAAATTTTGGCCATAGCACCACAGTCAATGTATGGGAGAGAATAGGAAAAGAAACACTTAGCACCATCTTGCATACCTAGTGGGAGAGGGGGCGTGTCAACATGATATTTTCACCACATCTAGCTGGTGATGTGAGCTAAGTTATGAAACATGTCCCATCTCTTTGTGTGCTTTGTAACCCTTGTTATTCAAGGTGGTGCTATGGCCAAATTTTGGCCATAGCACCACAGTCAATGTATGGGAGAGAATAGGAAAAGAAACACTTAGCACCATCTTACATACCTCGTGGGAGAGGGGGCGTGTCAACATGATATTTTCACCAAATCTAGCTGGGGATGTGAGCTAAGTTATGAAACACTTCCCATCTCCTTGCATGATTTGTAACCCTTGTTATTCAAGGTGGTGCTATGGCCAAATTTTGGCCATAGCACCACAGTCAATGTACTTAGTACCACCTTGCATAGTTTGTGGGAGAGGGGGCGTGTCAACATGATATTTTCACCAAATCTAGCTGGGAATGTGAGCTAAGTTATGAAACATGTCCCATCACTTTGTGTGCTTTGTAACCCTTGTTATTCAAGGTGGTGCTATGGCCAAATTTTGGCCATAGCACCACAGTCAATGTATGGGAGAGAATAGGAAAAGAAACACTTAGCACCATCTTGCATACCTAGTGGGAGAGGGGGCGTGTCAACATGATATTTTCACCACATCTAGCTGGTGATGTGAGCTAAGTTATGAAACATGTCCCATCTCTTTGTGTGCTTTGTAACCCTTGTTATTCAAGGTGGTGCTATGGCCAAATTTTGGCCATAGCACCACAGTCAATGTATGGGAGAGAATAGGAAAAGAAACACTTAGCACCATCTTGCATAACTCGTGGGAGAGGGGGCGTGTCAACATGATATTTTCACCAAATCTAGCTGGGGATGTGAGCTAAGTTATGAAACACTTCCCATCTCCTTGCGTGATTTGTAACCCTTGTTATTCAAGGTGGTGCTATGGCCAAATTTTGGCCATAGAACCATAGTCAATGTACTTAGTACCACCTTGCATAGTTTGTGGGAGAGGGGGCGTGTCAACATGATATTTTCACCAAATCTAGCAGGGGATGTGAGCTAAGTTATGAAACATGTCCCATCTCTTTGTGTGCTTTGTAACCCTTGTTATTCAAGGTGGTGCTATGGCCAAATTTTGGCCATAGCACCACAGTCAATGTACTTAGTACCACCTTGCATAGTTTGTGGGAGAGGGGGCGTGTCAACATGATATTTTCACCAAATCTAGCTGGGGATGTGAGCTAAGTTATGAAACACTTCCCATCTCCTTGAGTGATTTGTAACCCTTGTTATTCAAGGTGGTGCTATGGCCAAATTTTGGCCATAGCACCACAGTCAATGTATGGGAGAGAATAGGAAAAGAAACACTTAGCACCATCTTGCATACCTCGTGGGAGAGGGGGCGTGTCAACATGATATTTTCACCAAATCTAGCTAGGGATGTGAGCTAAGTTATGAAACACTTCCCATCTCCTTGCGTGATTTGTAACCCTTGTTATTCAAGGTGGTGCTATGGCCAAATTTTGGCCATAGCACCACAGTCAATGTATGGGAGAGAATAGGAAAAGAAACACTTTGCACCATCTTGCATACCTCGTGGGAGAGGGGGCGTGTCAACATGATATTTTCACCACATCTAGCTGGGGATGTGAGCTAAGTTATGAAACATGTCCCATCTCTTTGTGTGCTTTGTAACCCTTGTTATTCAAGGTGGTGCTATGGCCAAATTTTGGCCATAGCACCACAGTCAATGTACTTAGTACCACCTTGCATAGTTTGTGGGAGAGGGGGCGTGTCAACATGATATTTTCACCACATCTAGCTGGTGATGTACGCTTAGTTATGAAACATGTCCCATCTCTTTGTGTGCTTTGTAACCCTTGTTATTCAAGGTGGTGCTATGGCCAAATTTTGGCCATAGCACCACAGTCAATGTATGGGAGAGAATAGGAAAAGAAACACTTTGCACCATCTTGCATACCTCGTGGGAGAGGGGGCGTGTCAACATGATATTTTCACCACATCTAGCTGGGGATGTGAGCTCAGTTATGAAACATGTCCCATCTCTTTGTGTGCTTTGTAACCCTTGTTATTCAAGGTGGTGCTATGGCCAAATTTTGGCCATAGCACCACAGTCAATGTACTTAGTACCACCTTGCATAGTTTGTGGGAGAGGGGGCGTGTCAACATGATATTTTCACCAAATCTAGCTGGGGATGTGAGCTAAGTTATGAAACACTTCCCATCTCCTTGAGTGATTTGTAACCCTTGTTATTCAAGGTGGTGCTATGGCCAAATTTTGGCCATAGCACCACAGTCAATGTATGGGAGAGAATAGGAAAAGAAACACTTAGCACCATCTTGCATACCTCGTGGGAGAGGGGGCGTGTCAACATGATATTTTCACCAAATCTAGCTGGGGATGTAAGCTAAGTTATGAAACATGTCCCATCACTTTGTGTGCTTTGTAACCCTTGTTATTCAAGGTGGTGCTATGGCCAAATTTTGGCCATAGCACCACAGTCAATGTATGGGAGAGAATAGGAAAAGAAACACTTAGCACCATCTTGCATACCTATTGGGAGAGGGGGCGTGTCAACATGATATTTTCACCACATCTAGCTGGTGATGTGAGCTAAGTTATGAAACATGTCCCATCTCTTTGTGTGCTTTGTAACCCTTGTTATTCAAGGTGGTGCTATGGCCAAATTTTGGCCATAGCACCACAGTCAATGTATGGGAGAGAATAGGAAAAGAAACACTTAGCACCATCTTACATACCTCGTGGGAGAGGGGACGTGTCAACATGATATTTTCACCAAATCTAGCTGGGGATGTGAGCTAAGTTATGAAACACTTCCCATCTCCTTGCATGATTTGTAACCCTTGTTATTCAAGGTGGTGCTATGGCCAAATTTTGGCCATAGCACCACAGTCAATGTACTTAGTACCACCTTGCATAGTTTGTGGGAGAGGGGGCGTGTCAACATGATATTTTCACCAAATCTAGCTGGGAATGTGAGCTAAGTTATGAAACATGTCCCATCACTTTGTGTGCTTTGTAACCCTTGTTATTCAAGGTGGTGCTATGGCCAAATTTTGGCCATAGCACCACAGTCAATGTATGGGAGAGTATAGGAAAAGAAACACTTAGCACCATCTTGCATACCTCGTGGGAGAGGGGGCGTGTCAACATGATATTTTCACCACATCTAGCTGGGGATGTGAGCTAAGTTATGAAACATGTCCCATCTCTTTGTGTGCTTTGTAACCCTTGTTATTCAAGGTGGTGCTATGGCCAAATTTTGGCCATAGCACCACAGTCAATGTATGGGAGAGAATAGGAAAAGAAACACTTAGCACCATCTTGCATAACTCGTGGGAGAGGGGGCGTGTCAACATGATATTTTCACCACATCTAGCTGGGGATGTGAGCTAAGTTATGAAACACTTCCCATCTCCTTGCGTGATTTGTAACCCTTGTTATTCAAGGTGGTGCTATGGCCAAATTTTGGCCATAGAACCACAGTCAATGTACTTAGTACCACCTTGCATAGTTTGTGGGAGAGGGGGCGTGTCAACATGATATTTTCACCAAATCTAGCTGGTGATGTGAGCTAAGTTATGAAACATGTCCCATCTCTTTGTGTGCTTTGTAACCCTTGTTATTCAAGGTGGTGCTATGGCCAAATTTTGGCCATAGCACCACAGTCAATGTACTTAGTACCACCTTGCATAGTTTGTGGGAGAGGGGGCGTGTCAACATGATATTTTCACCACATCTAGCTGGGGATGTGAGCTAAGTTATGAAACACTTCCCATCTCCTTGCGTGATTTGTAACCCTTGTTATTCAAGGTGGTGCTATGGCCAAATTTTGGCCATAGAACCACAGTCAATGTACTTAGTACCACCTTGCATAGTTTGTGGGAAAGGGGGCGTGTCAACATGATATTTTCACCACATCTAGCTGGTGATGTGAGCTTAGTTATGAAACATGTCCCATCTCTTTGTGTGCTTCGTAACCCTTGTTATTCAAGGTGGTGCTATGGCCAAATTTTGGCCATAGCACCACAGTCAATGTATGGGAGAGAATAGGAAAAGAAACACTTAGCACCATCTTGCATACCTCGTGGGAGAGGGGGCGTGTCAACATGATATTTTCACCATATCTAGCTGGGGATGTGAGCTAAGTTATGAAACACTTCTCATCTCCTTGCGTGATTTGTAACCCTTGTTATGCAAGGTGGTGCTATGGCCAAATTTTGGCCATAGCACCACAGTCAATGTACTTAGTACCACCTTGCATAGTTTGTGGGAAAGGGGGCGTGTCAACATGATATTTTCACCACATCTAGCTGGTGATGTGGGCTTAGTTATGAAACATGTCCCATCTCTTTGTGTGCTTTGTAACCCTTGTTATTCAAGGTGGTGCTATGGCCAAATTTTGGCCATAGCACTACAGTCAATGTACTTAGTACCACCTTACATAGTTTGTGGGAGAGGGGGCGTGTCAACATGATATTTTCACCACATCTAGCTGGTGATGTAAGCTTAGTTATGAAACATGTCCCATCTCTTTGTGTGCTTTGTAACCCTTGTTATTCAAGGTGGTGCTATGGCCAAATTTTGGCCATAGCACCACAGTCAATGTACTTAGTTCCACCTTGCATAGTTTGTGGGAGAGGGGGCGTGTCAACATGATATTTTCACCACATCTAGCTGGTGATGTGAGCTTAGTTATGAAACATGTCCCATCTCTTTGTGTGCTTTGAAACCCTAGTTATTCAAGGTGGTGCTATGGCCAAATTTAGGCCACCTTGGCCATAGCACCACAGTCAATGTACTTAGTACCACCTTACATAGTTTGTGGGAGAGGGGGCGTGTCAACATGATATTTTCACCACATCTAGCTGGTGATGTGGGCTAAGTTATGAAACACTTCCCATCTCCTTGCGTGATTTGTAACCCTTGTTATTCAAGGTGGTGCTATGGCCAAAT
This sequence comes from Chondrilla cf. caribensis, assembly GCA_964020155.1. Taxonomy (NCBI): domain Eukaryota; kingdom Metazoa; phylum Porifera; class Demospongiae; order Chondrillida; family Chondrillidae; genus Chondrilla; species Chondrilla cf. caribensis. Next base: position 3,231,629 of record OZ026569.1, read on the forward strand.
TTTGGCCATAGCACCACAGTCAATGTACTTAGTACCACCTTACATAGTTTGTGGGAGAGGGGGCGTGTCAACATGATATTTTCACCACATCTAGCTGGTGATGTGGGCTAAGTTATGAAACACTTCCCATCTCCTTGCGTGATTTGTAACCCTTGTTATTCAAGGTGGTGCTATGGCCAAATTTTGGCCATAGCACCACAGTCAATGTATGGGAGAGAATAGGAAAAGAAACACTTAGCACCATCTTGCATACCTCGTGGGAGAGGGGGCGTGTCAACATGATATTTTCACCACATCTAGCTGGGGATGTGAGCTAAGTTATGAAACACTTCCCATCTCCTTGCGTGATTTGTAACCCTTGTTATTCAAGGTGGTGCTATGGCCAAATTTTGGCCATAGAACCACAGTCAATGTACTTAGTACCATCTTGCATAGTTTGTGGGAAAGGGGGCGTGTCAACATGATATTTTCACCACATCTAGCTGAGGATGTGAGCTAAGTTATAAAACACTTCCCATCTCCTTGCGTGATCTGTAACCCTTGTTATTCAAGGTGGTGCTATGGCCAAATTTTGGCCATAGAACCACAGTCAATGTACTTAGTACCACCTTGCATAGTTTGTGGGAGAGGGGGCGTGTCAACATGATATTTTCATCAAATCTAGCTGGGGATGTGAGCTAAGTTATGAAACACTTCCCATCTCCTTGCATGATTTGTAACCATTGTTATTCAAGGTGGTGCTATGGCCAAATTTTGGCCATAGCACCACAGTCAATGTACTTAGTACCACCTTGCATAGTTTGTGGGAGAGGGGGCGTGTCAACATGATATTTTCACCACATCTAGCTGGTGATGTGAGCTTAGTTATGAAACATGTCCCATCTCTTTGTGTGCTTTGTAACCCTAGTTATTCAAGGTGGTGCTATGGCCAAATTTTGGCCATAGCACCACAGTCAATGTATGGGAGAGAATAGGAAAAGAAACACTTAGCACCATCTTGCATACCTCGTGGGAGAGGGGGCGTGTCAACATGATATTTTCACCAAATCTAGCTGGGGATGTGAGCTAAGTTATGAAACACTTCCCATCTCCTTGCGTGATCTGTAACCCTTGTTATTCAAGGTGGTGCTATGGCCAAATTTTGGCCATAGAACCACAGTCAATGTACTTAGTACCACCTTGCATAGTTTGTGGGAGAGGGGGCGTGTCAACATGATATTTTCACCAAATCTAGCTGGGGATGTGAGCTAAGTTATGAAACACTTCCCATCTCCTTGCGTGATCTGTAACCCTTGTTATTCAAGGTGGTGCTATGGCCACATTTTGGCCATAGAACCACAGTCAATGTACTTAGTACCACCTTACATAGTTTGTGGGAGAGGGGGCGTGTCAACATGATATTTTCATCAAATCTAGCTGGGGATTTGAGCTAAGTTATGAAACACTTCCCATCTCCTTGCATGATTTGTAACCCTTGTTATTCAAGGTGGTGCTATGGCCAAATTTTGGCCATAGCACCACAGTCAATGTACTTAGTACCACCTTGCATAGTTTGTGGGAGAGGGGGCGTGTCAACATGATATTTTCACCACATCTAGCTGGTGATGTGAGCTAAGTTATGAAACATGTCTCATCTCTTTGTGTGCTTTGTAACCCTAGTTATTCAAGGTGGTGCTATGGCCAAATTTTGGCCATAGCACCACAGTCAATGTATGGGAGAGAATAGGAAAAGAAACACTTAGCACCATCTTGCATACCTCGTGGGAGAGGGGGCGTGTCAACATGATATTTTCACCACATCTAGCTGGGGATGTGAGCTAAGTTATGAAACATGTCCCATCTCTTTGTGTGCTTTGTAACCCTTGTTATTCAAGGTGGTGCTATGGCCAAATTTTGGCCATAGCACCACAGTCAATGTACTTAGTACCACCTTGCATAGTTTGTGGGAGAGGGGGCGTGTCAACATGATATTTTCACCACATCTAGCTGGTGATGTAAGCTTAGTTATGAAACATGTCCCATCTCTTTGTGTGCTTTGTAACCCTAGTTATTCAAGGTGGTGCTATGGCCAAATTTTGGCCATAGCACCACAGTCAATGTATGGGAGAGAATAGGAAAAGAAACACTTAGCACCATCTTGCATACCTCGTGGGAGAGGGGGCGTGTCAACATGATATTTTCACCACATCTAGCTGGGGATGTGAGCTAAGTTATGAAACACTTCCCATCTCCTTGCGTCATCTGTAACCCTTGTTATTCAAGGTGGTGCTATGGCCAAATTTTGGCCATAGAACCACAGTCAATGTACTTAATACCACCTTGCATAGTTTGTGGGAGAGGGGGCGTGTCAACATGATATTTTCACCAAATCTAGCTGGGGATGTGAGCTAAGTTATGAAACACTTCCCATCTCCTTGCGTGATCTGTAACCCTTGTTATTCAAGGTGGTGCTATGGCCACATTTTGGCCATAGAACCACAGTCAATGTACTTAGTACCACCTTACATAGTTTGTGGGAGAGGGGGCGTGTCAACATGATATTTTCATCAAATCTAGCTGGGGATTTGAGCTAAGTTATGAAACACTTCCCATCTCCTTGCATGATTTGTAACCCTTGTTATTCAAGGTGGTGCTATGGCCAAATTTTGGCCATAGCACCACAGTCAATGTACTTAGTACCACCTTGCATAGTTTGTGGGAGAGGGGGCGTGTCAACATGATATTTTCACCACATCTAGCTGGTGATGTGAGCTTAGTTATGAAACATGTCCCATCTCTTTGTGTGCTTTGTAACCCTAGTTATTCAAGGTGGTGCTATGGCCAAATTTTGGCCATAGAACCACAGTCAATGTACTTAGTACCACCTTGCATAGTTTGTGGGAGAGGGGGCGTGTCAGCATGATATTTTCACCAAATCTAGCTGGGGATGTGAGCTAAGTTATGAAACACTTCCCATCTCCTTGCGTGATTTGTAACCCTTGTTATTCAAGGTGGTGCTATGGCCAAATTTTGGCCATAGCACCACAGTCAATGTACTTAGTACCACCTTACATAGTTTGTGGGAGAGGGGGCGTGTCAACATGATATTTTCACCACATCTAGCTGGTGATGTGGGCTAAGTTATGAAACACTTCCCATCTCCTTGCGTGATTTGTAACCCTTGTTATTCAAGGTGGTGCTATGGCCAAATTTTGGCCATAGCACCACAGTCAATGTACTTAGTACCACCTTGCATAGTTTGTGGGAGAGGGGGCGTGTCAACATGATATTTTCACCACATCTAGCTGGTGATGTGAGCTTAGTTATGAAACATGTCCCATCTCTTTGTGTGCTTTGTAACCCTAGTTATTCAAGGTGGTGCTATGGCCAAATTTTGGCCATAGAACCACAGTCAATGTACTTAGTACCACCTTGCATAGTTTGTGGGAGAGGGGGCGTGTCAACATGATATTTTCACCAAATCTAGCTGGGGATGTGAGCTAAGTTATGAAACACTTCCCATCTCCTTGCGTGATTTGTAACCCTTGTTATTCAAGGTGGTGCTATGGCCAAATTTTGGCCATAGCACCACAGTCAATGTACTTAGTACCACCTTACATAGTTTGTGGGAGAGGGGGCGTGTCAACATGATATTTTCACCACATCTAGCTGGTGATGTGGGCTAAGTTATGAAACACTTCCCATCTCCTTGCGTGATTTGTAACCCTTGTTATTCAAGGTGGTGCTATGGCCAAATTTTGGCCATAGCACCACAGTCAATGTATGGGAGAGAATAGGAAAAGAAACACTTAGCACCATCTTGCATACCTCGTGGGAGAGGGGGCGTGTCAACATGATATTTTCACCAAATCTAGCTGAGGATGTGAGCTAAGTTATGAAACACTTCCCATCTCCTTGCGTGATCTGTAACCCTTGTTATTCAAGGTGGTGCTATGGCCAAATTTTGGCCATAGAACCACAGTCAATGTACTTAGTACCATCTTGCATAGTTTGTGGGAGAGGGGGCGTGTCAACATGATATTTTCACCACATCTAGCTGGGGATGTGAGCTAAGTTATGAAACACTTCCCATCTCCTTGCATGATCTGTAACCCTTGTTATTCAAGGTGGTGCTATGGCCAAATTTTGGCCATAGAACCACAGTCAATGTACTTAGTACCACCTTGCATAGTTTGTGGGAGAGGGGGCGTGTCAACATGATATTTTCATCAAATATAGCTGGGGATGTGAGCTAAGTTATGAAACACTTCCCATCTCCTTGCATGATTTGTAACCCTTGTTATTCAAGGTGGTGCTATGGCCAAATTTTGGCCATAGCACCGCAGTCAATGTACTTAGTACCACCTTGCATAGTTTGTGGGAGAGGGGTCGTGTCAACATGATATTTTCACCACATCTAGCTGGTGATGTGAGCTTAGTTATGAAACATGTCCCATCTCTTTGTGTGCTTTGTAACCCTAGTTATTCAAGGTGGTGCTATGGCCAAATTTTGGCCATAGCACCACAGTCAATGTATGGGAGAGAATAGGAAAAGAAACACTTAGCACCATCTTGCATACCTCGTGGGAGAGGGGGCGTGTCAACATGATATTTTCACCAAATCTAGCTGGGGATGTGAGCTAAGTTATGAAACACTTCCCATCTCCTTGCGTGATTTGTAACCCTTGTTATTCAAGGTGGTGCTATGGCCACATTTTGGCCATAGCACCACAGTCAATGTACTTAGTACCACCTTACATAGTTTGTGGGAAAGGGGGCGTGTCAACATGATATTTTCACCACATCTAGCTGGTGATGTGGGCTTAGTTATGAAACATGTCCCATCACTTTGTGTGCTTTGTAACCCTTGTTATTCAAGGTGGTGCTATGGCCAAATTTTGGCCATAGCACCACAGTCAATGTACTTAGTACCACCTTGCATAGTTTGTGGGAGAGGGGGCGTGTCAACATGATATTTTCACCACATCTAGCTGGTGATGTTAGCTTAGTTATGAAACATGTCCCATCTCTTTGTGTGCTTTGTAACCCTAGTTATTCAAGGTGGTGCTATGGCCAAATTTTGGCCATAGCACCACAGTCAATGTATGGGAGAGAATAGGAAAAGAAACACTTAGCACCATCTTGCATACCTCGTGGGAGAGGGGGCGTGTCAACATGATATTTTCACCAAATCTAGCTGGGGATGTGAGCTAAGTTATGAAACACTTCCCATCTCCTTGCGTGATTTGTAACCCTTGTTATTCAAGGTGGTGCTATGGCCAAATTTTGGCCATAGCACCACAGTCAATGTACTTAGTACCACCTTGCATAGTTTGTGGGAGAGGGGGCGTGTCAACATGATATTTTCACCACATCTAGCTGGTGATGTGGGCTTAGTTATGAAACATGTCCCATCACTTTGTGTGCTTTGTAACCCTTGTTATTCAAGGTGGTGCTATGGCCAAATTTTGGCCATAGCACTACAGTCAATGTACTTAGTACCACCTTACATAGTTTGTGGGAGAGGGGGCGTGTCAACATGATATTTTCACCACATCTAGCTGGTGATGTGGGCTTAGTTATGAAACATGTCCCATCACTTTGTGTGCTTTGTAACCCTTGTTATTCAAGGTGGTGCTATGGCCAAATTTTGGCCATAGCACCACAGTCAATGTATGGGAGACAATAGGAAAAGAAACACTTAGCACCATCTTGCATACCTCGTGGGAGAGGGGGCGTGTCAACATGATATTTTCACCACATCTAGCTGGGGATGTGAGCTAAGTTATGAAACACTTCCCATCTCCTTGCATGATTTGTAACCCTTGTTATTCAAGGTGGTGCTATGGCCAAATTTTGGCCATAGCACCACAGTCAATGTACTTAGTACCACCTTACATAGTTTGTGGGAGAGGGGGCGTGTCAACATGATATTTTCACCACATCTAGCTGGTGATGTGGGCCTAGTTATGAAACATGTCCCATCTCTTTGTGTGCTTTGTAACCCTTGTTATTCAAGGTGGTGCTATGGCCAAATTTTGGCCATAGCACCACAGTCAATGTATGGGAGAGAATAGGAAAAGAAACACTTAGCACCATCTTGCATACCTCGTGGGAGAGGGGGCGTATCAACATGATATTTTCACCACATCTAGCTGGGGATGTGAGCTAAGTTATGAAACACTTCCCATCTCCTTGCGTGATTTGTAACCCTTGTTATTCAAGGTGGTGCTATGGCCAAATTTTGGCCATAGAACCACAGTCAATGTACTTAGTACCACCTTGCATAGTTTGTGGGAGAGGGGGCGTGTCAACATGATATTTTCACCTAATCTAGCTGGGAATGTGAGCTAAGTTATGAAACACTTCCCATCTCCTTGTGTGATTTGTAACCCTTGTTATTCAAGGTGGTGCTATGGCCAAATTTTGGCCATAGCACCACAGTCAATGTATGGGATAGAATAGGAAAAGAAACACTTAGCACCATCTCGCATACCTCGTGGGAGAGGGGGCGTGTCAACATGATATTTTCACCACATCTAGCTGGGGATGTGAGCTAAGTTATGAAACACTTCCCATCTCCTTGCGTGATTTGTAACCCTTGTTATTCAAGGTGGTGCTATGGCCAAATTTTGGCCATAGCACCACAGTCAATGTATGGGATAGAATAGGAAAAGAAACACTTAGCACCATCTTGCATACCTCGTGGGAGAGGGGGCGTATCAACATGATATTTTCACCAAATCTAGCTGGGGATGTGAGCTAAGTTATGAAATACTTCCCATTTCCTTGTGTGATTTGTAACCCTTGTTATTCAAGGTGGTGCTATGGCCAAATTTTGGCCATAGCACCACAGTCAATGTACTTAGTACCACCTTACATAGTTTGTGGGAGAGGGGGCGTGTCAACATGATATTTTCACCACATCTAGCTGGTGATGTGAGCTTAGTTATGAAACATGTCCCATCTCTTCGTGTGCTTTGTAACCCTTGTTATTCGAGGTGGTGCTATGGCCATATTTTGGCCATAGCACCACAGTCAATGTATGGGTCCGGACAGAATAGGAAAAGAAGCACTTAGCACCATCTTGCATACCTCGTGGGAGAGGGGGCGTGTCGATCAACCTGATATTTTCAACAAATCTAGCTGGGGATGTGAGTTAAGTTATGAAATGCTTCCCATCTCCTTGCGTGATTTGTAACCCTTGTTATTCAAGGTGGTGCTATGGCCAAATTTTGGCCATAGCACCACAGTCAATGTATGCCATTGGGATAGAATAGGAGAAGAAACACTTGGCACCATCTTGCATAGCTCATGGGAGTGGGGGTGTGTCCACCTGATACTTCCATCATACCTAGCTAATGGTATGTACTGAATTCTGAAAGAATCCCCCTCTCTGTATGTGGTCCATAACTCTACCTACATTCGGTGGTGCTTACTATATTTTTCAATGCATGGTAGTCAGTTTCTTTAATTAGCTCACATCCCCAGCTAGATTAGTTGAAAATATCAGGATGACACGTCCCCACTCCCATGGGCTATGCAAGATGGTACTAAGTGTTTTTCTCCTATTCTCTCCCATACAATGACTGCGGTGCAAATGGCCAAAATTTGGCAATAGCACCTCCTTGGATATCAAGGGTTACAAAGCACACAATGAGATGGGATGTGTTTCATAACTAACCGTACTTCCCAACCTGGATTGGGTGAAAACTTCAGCCTGATACGCCCCCTCTCCCACGAGCTATGCAAGATGGTGCTAAGTGTATTATTTCTCCTATTCTCTCCCATACATTGACTGTGGTGCAATGGCCAAAATTTGGCCATAGCACCACCTTGAATAACTAGGGTTACAAAGCACACAAAGAGATGGGACATTTTTCATAAATTAGCTCACATCCCCGGCTAGGTTACTTGAAAATATCAGGTTGACATACCCCCACTTCCACGAGCTATGCAACAAGGTGATAAGCATTTTTTTTTCCTATTCTCCCCATACATTGAGTGTGGTGCTATAATTATTATTATCATCGGAATTTGGCCCCATAGCACCATCTCCAATAAATGGTGTTATAAAACATGCACGGAGATGGGGATTGTTTCATAAGTTAGTTTACATCCCCAGGTACATAGGTCTGACTAAATTATCCGGTTGACACGCCCCCTCTCCCATAAGTTATGGAGAAGGTGCTTGGCCTTTATTCTCCTTTATCTCGTATATATCTTATTCTTCTACTGTTTAGGAATGTGTCATCCCTATGTTATATATGATTTCAAAAACATTCAGAAACAATAAAGAAAAGTTTTGAATATTTGCGTAATCTATAATAATCTATCTATCTGTCTATCTATCTATCTATCTTCTATCTATATAGATAGATAGATAGATGTTTATAGTATATATCTATAGACCTGAGTATAATCATGATTTGAATTAAGCTATAGAGATTGTGATATACAAATCTGTACGCAGGTGTAGATTAAAATTAATACTTTTTCCAATATACGTAGTTTACAACAAAATTGAAATAATTATTGATAAGTGATCCATACACGACTTCATGAAACATCCATTCCTTCTGTTCTCTCTTTACTCTCCTCATCCTCATCCGTGTCATATAACTCATTGTACTCCTCAAGAGAATCTTGTTCAGGCTCCGCTTGATTCTGTTCTTCCGCTTCACTTTTCACAGAAGATGACAATCCTCCTAGCAGCTCTTCAACATGCCGGAGTAAATCGACATCGTCACAACCACTTTTTGAATACAGCTGTGGAGTGGAAGAGAGAAAGAATACAATACATTACTATACCTTTATAGTGAACATATCATGTACAGTGTAAACACATATGAATGGACAAACC
>OZ026569.1:3242970-3257970 GCA_964020155.1 Chondrilla cf. caribensis
CTTTGGATGAGAAGACTTCTTTGTCTTCGTTCTTTGTGATTTAGCACTCTTTTGAGATGCTACAGGGTAGAGAATACCTCGACAGTCAAATACTGCACAGTTTAGGGCTAATCAGATGGACTACCTTTCTTCTTCGTTGATATCTTTCCCTTTCTGGTTTTGTGCAAAGGCATTCCTGCAGTCGAGAGGGGTTCGAGTATCTGGGTCTATGGTAGGAATAAGCACAAACTGAAAACTAGTTACGCAACAAATTATACTGTAGCCCGGCACGTGTTGAGCTAATAATGTTCATTATAACGCGTGGTTCGTGTATAATTGTAACAGCAATTGTACTATTTATTAACCTAGTTATCCATATAATTTTTTATTCATTGTTATTTGCTAACTGGCAGCCATATTGCAAGGAGCCGCATGTAGTCAGTACGTACGTAGCCGGTGGTATCTATGCCTGTTTGGATCAGGAACATACAGAGGTGTGTACCTCTCAACGTGAATTGGCTGAAATTTATAGGCGAATTCATATTAAATGTGACGGGTGCAGGAAGATTCGAGGTCTCCCTTGTGTGCTGCGGGAGTAAGAAGGTTAGATACTTGAACAAGACGTACAGGGGCCAAGATGAGGAGACAGACGTGTTATCGTTTGCTTACCACGAGGTACTAGTTTGTAAAATATATTAGAAGTGAATAATTGTGTACCATTTTGGCAGAAACGAGTATTGGCGGCTAGTTATTCAATTCTTCGATTTTCCAAATGCAGTGTACATGTATAATTTCCTCACCAATACTATTTTCTATTTTTCCATTCCACGGCTTCGAGTATGTATATTTTGAATATAATCTACTTGGGTGGTAAAGATTCACAGCATACTGTATTTCAAGTGTGTGATTATTACACATCAGGGATAATAATTGAATAATCAGTGCAATAAATAATTAATATGCATACCTCACTAATTACAGGGTTTGACTCCTGGTGTTCTTCCAGCCCCAGACAGGGAGGACGATTATAATTTGGGAGATATCATTCTAGCACTTCCGGTAATAAGGGCAGATGCCGAGGAAGATGGAGCAAGTTTGCAGCAACGATTACCTGTGAGTGTAGGTCCAAATTATTATCCCTAATCGAATCATTACTTTGATATGCTATATATTATTGATTCATAATAATTATGATCGTGTCCAGTCCTCTTTTATCTGTTACACAACCAACCAAGACAATGTATGTATAGGTGAAGCCTGGTTGATATGTACATACTTGGACAACACTGTTTACACAGTGTATAAGAGAGCCACACTTCAAGAAGAATACCACACTGATGAGACCACCTCAGTCGTAAGACAACTATTGCACAATCCCAGGATTTCCTGTACTATGTTACTCTATACAATTCCAATATCAGAATTTGGGCCACCTCACAATTGAGACCAGTGCAACTGGTCCCATAGGTGGTCTCAATTGTGAGGTTCTACTGTACTTCAACTGGTCCCATAGGTGGTCTCAATTGTGAGGTTCTACTGTACTTCAACTAGTCCCATAGGTGGTCTCAATTGTGAGGTTCTACTGTACTTCGACTGGTCCCATAGGTGGTCTCAATTGTGAGGTTCTACTGTACTTCAACTGGTCCCATAGGTGATCTTAATTGTGAGGTTCTACTGTACTTCAACTGGTCCCATAGGTGATCTTAATTGTGAGGTTCTACTGTACTTCAACTGGTCCCATAGGTGGTCTCACTTGTGAGGTTCTACTGTACTTCAACTGGTCCCATAGGTGATCTCAATTGTGAGGTTCTACTGCACTTCAACTGGTCCCATAGATGATCTCAATTGAAGGTCACACCGCGTATCACATTTCTCAAACTGCAGGTAATAGTCACTCATGGTTATTGCCATCTCATGGGATATTCTCACCACAGTCGTTCAGAATGGATGAAGGTAAGCTTTGCTATAGTCTGGCATGACCCAGTTTTCTCCTTTTCATGGACAGACGAGGCACCCATTCTATTGCAGAAAAAGTCTTAAGACATAAATTTTTATTTCATGAGACCAAACAGATGTAGTGCAGTAGGTAGCAACAAGATATTACACATTGCATTAAGTACATTTGAGTATGCTTTTTATCCAACAATGAAGTTAGTGGACACTTCTCTGGGGGTGGCATTTACGGTGGAAGAAGCCAAACTGTAATAATGGACAATAATCTAACATATTATATAGAACATTAGTCTGTCATCCGTTTGTATATATTTCCCAATATGCTATTAAAAGGCTTATAAATTGTAAAACATGCATTCTAAGAATGGGACACTCATTCCAAGAGGTTGTTGTAATTTTCTCTTAGTAAGTATGGAAATACCTCTCAGGGGGTATTTCCTTCCTACTGTCAGTGTGACATGATTAAAATGGTACTTTCTCCTTTGTAACTTCAGATGTATTCAAGAGAAGAAACCATTTTGAAGTCATACAACTTAGCATTTGGAGAAAAACTAAAGCCTTTAACTCAAAATATGATTGAGTGATGTATAATTCATGTTGATGAATTGTGTAGGTGTATATGTGTATGTACATATATATGCAGTATAATTTTATGTCGGCCCTGTCTCGATTACCAGGGGGGTGGTTGATTTAGTGACTGGGCTCCTCAGAGTAGTACTCGCATACAACATACAGTACATTGTAATGATGGTTATGGGTGGTTTATGGGTTTATTATTATTATATATTATATTATTGAGTTGAAAAAAAAAATAAAAAAGGTCACCCATTCGGGGTCGAACAAACCCATGGTCGGCTTTATAGGGACTTTCCACAGATACTGTGTACTTGGTCATTCCGCGAATGCAGAAGACACTATTCTAGCTGGGAGGTCAGCCGCGAGTCCCAAAGCTCCCCCCTACGGTTCTTTGTAGAGAGTATTGCGACTGACCACCAGGAAGTGAGCTCTTTTTTTTTCAGAGAAAAAAACCGTCCTTTCGAGGTTTCGAACCCGCGACCTGGAGCCTAGAGTCGTGTCACCTGACCAACCGGCTACCGTGACCTATCTATTTTATTATTAGTATCTGCGCTATTTATAGTTGCCCTGAGTGTACAATTTGATAAAATGATAAAATATAAGTCGCAGAAGCCTTCCCCAGCACTCAAAATACTTGGACGTCTACTTTAGGTTTGGAAAAACCTTCGCTGGAGGTATAAAGTTCGGCGAAGCCGTTTCGCTTGAATTCTAGCCAAATTTCTAATTCTCGGCCTTTTGAAATCGGCCATCTTTTTTGCCCAATATAAAAGATAATATAAATTCACTGTTTCAGTTACGTGTGAGAACACATTATGACATTATGTTACCTAAAGACTCGTGACAGATTCTAATGATCAGTGCGTACTGGAGATGGGTGCAGTGAAAACGAAGTTCTTTCAGTTTTTACTAACCGAAGAAGAACGGAAAGATGACAGTAAGAAGGAATCCAAATGGAAATTACCTGGAGAAGAAGAGATCCTTCGGAAAATGCAGTCTTCGGAATCCGATATGTCAGCCCACTTACAGAAGAACTTCAATCCAAATAAACACATGGGACCCAGTTCTTCCAACGACACGCCTCTGATATAGGCAGGTTCGAGCACAAACTTTTCCTGAACGAATGCCTTCGATTTGGCGGTGATAAGAGTTATGTTTATCATCCGTCTGTGTGTCTGTTGGACAAGGTGTGTGTGTGTGTGTGTGTGTGTGTGTGTGTGTGTGTGTGTGTGTGTGTGTGTGTGCGTGCGTGCATGTTTGTGTGTGTGTGTGTGTGTGTGTGTGTGTGTGTGTGTGTGTGTGTTCACACGTTTCAATGCTGTGTAGGATGAGAATACACCATTACATCTGGCTGCTCAGTCTGGTCTACTTGGATGTGTTGAAGTAAGTGTGTACCTGTACCAACGTATGTATGAATGTATGTATGTAATGTACGTATTGTACAATTTATATGTACGTACAGTCGAACCTTATTAATACAAAATCTCTACAGCATAAGATTATTGTTAAGTCCCTACATTTTCAGCTGATGTACACACGCATTATGTGAGTACTGTCAACATGAAATGCTTTTAGCATGGAATTGTGGAATTGTCCATAGAATTTCGCGTTAAGGAGGTTCAACTGTACATTGGTGCGTACGTGGTGTGCTTTGTATGTATGTATATTGTGTATACCTACGTATGTACGTAAATGTATCAAGAGATTCTGTATGCACCATGCACATGTGCTTATTATCCTCTCTTCTAACGCCAACACCCAGCTTCTCTTGGCTTATGGGTCTCTGTTGTTGATAAAGAACACTTTGGGAAAGACTCCATGTGGTTTGGCATCAGATTCTGGTCAATTTGTAACTTCAGATGTATTCAAGAGAAGAGACCATTTTGAAGTCATACAACTTAGCATTTGGAGAAAAACTAAAGCCTTTAACTCAAAATATGAATGAATGATATATAATTCATGTTGATGTATTGTGTGATTCATGTACATATACAGTATGATTTCATGTCGGCCCTGACTCAATCACCAGGGGGAGGGGGTGGTTGATTTGAGGACTGGGCTCCTCAGAGTAGTACTCGCTGATATGGTGTCTACAGTTATTATAGACCAGATCAGAGGCACTATGATGCATCACATGGGCGCCAGAGTGGCCGTGGTGACCAGCAATAAAATTTGGCATTTTTTGCTGGTCACAACAAGGCCTATAGCACACCCAGGAGGGTGTGCATGCATCATAATGTGTAATTTCATTGTAATTTTTAAACGCTCCTAAATTCAAAAAGATTTTCTCAACAACAATCATAATTTGTGTTGGCAAGTTGGATCTGGGCACTGGGCATCTCATGGTGACCAGCGACAAAATTTGGAATTAACATGAACCGACATGATCTAGACCCCGTGTATCATAGCCTAGGGGAATACCCTTCTTGGCGCGATGTTCTTCTCAACAAAGGTGCTCAAAAACTTTACAGAAAGCGTGGATTCGGTCAAGTGGTCCAAGAAAGATGGAAAAATTGCTATTTGCACCCCAAATCTGATCTACGTCCTTGTATCCTACCGATAAGATGTATTACCTCGATAGCGTACGTATGTGTGGTATAGTTTCTATCCGCACAAACACTGTTCTCTGTGTGTTAGATCCCTGTGTTAACGTTCATCTCATCGATCTAAGAGTGCTACGTAGGTCTAAATACATCTATCTTAAATTCTGTTTGCGCTCGGTAGCTTTCTTAACTGCCTCGGTACGTCTAGACACCATTTCCTTTACCAAATGTACTCGGTGGGGCAAAGATACTTTCGTTGCCTGATTCCTTCGAGTATACATTGGCTTGTCTTCCAAAGAAACTCGGTTTTAATTTGAAAGAGTTGTCTCCTCTAGTAGTGGTCAACAACTTGTACAAAGACCCTTTCACTGGAGGTGCGTATGAAGTCATGGATGTCACCAAATACAGTAAAACCTGTGTATAACGGTCACTTTATTGACAGGTCACCTCTCTATAACACCCAGCTTACCAAATCCTGAAAGGGTCTATAGTCTACAGTCCAACCTGGTGGTACAGGTCACCTCTTTACAGCAGCCAGTTTACCAAGTCCTAAAGGGGTCTTTATTGTACAATCTAACCTGCTTATACAGTCCACCTCTTTATATTAGTGCAGTCACTAAGTCCCAGAAGGGTCTACAGTGTACAATCCAACCTGCTTAGTTACCTCTACAACAGCCAGGTCACTAACTTCCAACAGAGTCTATAGCTTACAATTCAACCTGTGTATATAGGCCACCTCTCTATAACAGCCAGGTTACTGAGTCCCTAAAGAGTCTATAGTGCACACTTCAACCTGTGAATACAGGGTACCTCTCTATAACAGCCAGGTTACTGAGTCCCTAAAGAGTCTATAGTGCACACTTCAACCTGTGAATACAGGCCACCTCTCTACAACAGCCAGGTTACTGAGTCCCTAAAGAGTCTATAGTGCACACTTCAACCTGTGTATATAGGCCACCTCTCTATAACAGCCAGGTTACTGAGTCCCTAAAGAGTCTATAGTGCACACTTCAACCTGTGAATACAGGGTACCTCTCTATAACAGCCAGGTTACTGAGTCCCAAAAGAGTCTATAGCGTACAATCCAACCTGTGTACAGGCCACCTCTCTATAACAGCCACTTTTTGGTCCAAAGGGTGACCACAATAGACAGACTCCACTTCATCAAACTGCGTTATATTTCACATCAAATATAGTGCATTGTGCATTTTACGTACAATATTTCTCTTGGTAGGACCTAGCTGTATCTCTCAGTTGTTGGACCCACTCTTTGCAGCCGGGTCGGGCTGCTTCGTCGCCTGTGATTGGGTTCCCATGTACAGCCCCCGCGGCTACCTACTCTGCGGTCTGACCACAAAGGGATATCTCCTCCTCTTCAGCCCGCCCTCTGGATCTTCTCGAAAGTGGACTATGGTTAGTCAGAACACCAAACATACTGCTCATCATGGTACAGTTCATCTTGCTTAGAAAGTACGTACCTACGTATAAGGGGTACACCAGACCTATACTTTTTGTCAGAGGTGCTTACTATCAGTACTGGTTGATATAGGGTACATGAGCATAGGGACTGAGTGAAGTGCTTGTACTATGAGTGTGTACTAACCGGGAGTGTGTACTAACCAGGAGTATGTACTAACCAGGAGTGTGTACTAACCGGGAGTGTGTACTAACCA
This sequence comes from Chondrilla cf. caribensis, assembly GCA_964020155.1. NCBI lineage: Eukaryota > Metazoa > Porifera > Demospongiae > Chondrillida > Chondrillidae > Chondrilla > Chondrilla cf. caribensis. The sequence goes on from OZ026569.1 coordinate 3,249,692, forward strand.
GGAATATGTACTAACCAGGAAAACCAGAAGTGTGTATTAAGGGGGAGGGGGTGCTAACCAGGAGTGTGTACTAACTGTGAGTGTGGACTGACCGAGAGTGTGTACTGACCGGGAGTGTGTACTAAGCAGGAGTGTGTACTAACCAGAAGTGTGTACTAACCAGGAGTGTGTACTAACAGTGGCACTCACCAAGCAAGATGTTCATTGTGATGCCGTTGTCTCTTTGTATGTACGTAGGTTTGTAATTTTTGCAACCATATTCTGTCCCATGTATTGAAGAAAGAGCCTGCAAGCAATTTTGATGAACCTGTTGGTAGTGATGATCATGGTATGGATGAAAGTGGTGATAAAGGTGAAAGTGGTGATAAGGGTGGGAATGGTGATAAAGGTGGGAGTGGTGATAAAGGTGAAATTGGTGATAAGAGTGATAGTGGTGATAAAGGTGACAGTGGTGATAAGAGTAATAGTGGTGATAAAGGTGAAATTGGTGATAAGGGTGAGAGTAGTGATAAAGGTGAGGGTGGTGATAAAGGTGAAAGTGGTGATAGACATGATGGGGTTGATAGGGGTAATAGTAGTGGTGATATTGATAGTAGAGGTGACATTGGTGATAGAGGTGATAAAGGTGGTAGAGGTGATAGTGATGAAATTGATCTTGATGATGATAAAATGGATGATGGTGATGCTAAAGACAGGACTGACCGCGATGGTGATAGTACCGAAATGGATGATAGCACTGCTGACCTGACAAGTAGGCATTCAAATCATAAGAGTTTCTACAATCTCCTCGGGCAGTATGTGGCCGCTTCGTTTCTCGAGTATGAGCGATTGGCGAGGCACTCCACCGTCAGTGGTAAGTCAGATCTTATCCTGCGTATGCATGCGTGCATGTGTATACTGTATGTGCTGTACTGCGTTTATGTGTGCGTGTTGTTAACAAACCAGTCAGTCTTGTTGCACAAGGGGACAGGTCTGTTAGAACACCAGTCCGTCCTGTTGCAAGTAGCCAGACAGACCTGGTCGTTGTCTTCAAACAGAACCAGAATTTTTTTCTATACACCCCGCTACACAGTACTGTAATGTGATTATTGCACCCCGTCCAGCATTCTCGTGGCAGAGTGATGACGGACTCGATGCTTCAACAGCGTGGGTTGCCGTTGGCACCCATTCTTGTCATGTTGTTGTTTCCATGGTAACAAACAAAGAGCTCCACCAGGAGGTGGAGGTGAATTCCATAGACGTGAAGGTGGGGTGGGAGTACCAACTGACTGTCCCTCCAAGCTACAAGATCAACTGCGTTCGTTGGAAGAAAGACATTAGGAGGTGTCTTTCAGGTGTGTTGCGTTGTTGAAAACGCCATGTACCTGGGGAAGACCCTTGTGGTGTGAACATCATACAAGTGCTATCCTAATTTTTCTATGTTACCCGAATGCTCGATATTGTTCTGTGGTACGAATGAACAGAGGTGTTGATGTATGTTGCTATGTATGTATGTAATGTATGCATGCATTATATAAAATCATACATAAGGTACATATGTATATGTATAGTGTATATGTACATACAGTATATACCTATGCATATGTACAGATGCCTGTTTTGCTGTGGGATGTTCCGAAGGATCGCTTTACGTCTTCTGTGCTAAGGATGAGAGCAGCTTTGATGTGATAGCTCTGATTGATAGTGCCTCAACAGATCTGATCCCAGTCAGCCATCTTCTCTGGTGTCACAAAAAGTCTGAAGAGGAAAGTGACAATGAGTCCGTATTGCTGTTCAGCAAAGGGTCGTACATCGGTACCGGAAGAATTGGAAGTGGAAACAGGAACCCATCGAGTATAACCTTTGCCACAGGAATCCACTCCTTACACATAACAGGTGAGTGTTGCTGCATCATGCTCCATCCCACTGTGTGTTGTAAATGGATCTCTCAGAAATGGCCAATTCTGTGCATCTCTTAAGACATCTCTTGATGTTTTTCAGAGAACACCAAACGATGCAGTTTGCTTGTTGTGTTTGATTGATTCTTGGTTCTATCCTTTGTGTGAGTACATATACGTACATATGTGCACAAAGCATATGTCTATGTGTGTCAACATGCAAGGTGGTAAGAAGCAGTGCAGCTGGTAAGGTGTCAGCCCTTACCACATTTTCGAGTTCACTCCACCCATCACTAATTTTGACTACATGTTCATTCATTATATCCTAATGATTTGATCCATCTCTGAAATCAGCTGTCTCTCTCATTCCAAATAATGAGGTTTGATGTGAGTGGAGGGAGCAGTATATTTATGTGACCTTATTGAAATGCTCCTACTGGTCTGATATGTGTACGTATGTGTAGGTAACTCCGTATGAAACATGTGTACATGTCTATGTGTAGGTACGTATGTACATACGTATGAAGCATGTGTAGGTACGTATGTACATGTATATGTTTGTGTAATACGTGTGTGCGTGCTTATCTAATTGTGTACATGTGTCTGCATACTTAGGTATGTGTGAAGTGTGGGATTCAAAGGTGGTCAGTGTCAGTGCAGACGGCACAGCTCAGCACTTTGACCCCTGGTCCACTCACCTGATGGAGATCAACCCGAACCTCGGCGTATTGAAGACAACTAAGATTGATGTCCCTTTGAAGGCAGACATGAGCAAGGTGTCTCTCAGAGGAGTTGCTCCCTCCACCAATGGCACTTACACCTGTGTTGTTACACAGTGAGTTGGGTAACCAGGTAGTAGAGGTCCCATTGGGTAGCCAGGTAGTAGAGGTCCCCATTGGGTAGCCAGGTAGTAGAGGGTCCCCATTGGGTAGCCAGGTAGTAGAGGGTCCCCATTGGGTAGCCAGGTAGTAGAGGGTCCCCATTGGGTAGCCAGGTAGTAGAGGTCCCCATTGGGTAGCCAGGTAGTAGAGGGTCCCATTGGGTAGCCAGGTAGTAAAGGGTCCTCATTGGCTGAATTGATAAGGGAGGTTCCCCATTAGGTAATCAGGTAGTGGGGGTTCCCCATTAGGTAACCGGGTTCCAAAGCTTCCCACTAGGTAGCCGATGTTACCTCATAATCATGGACTGATGCATTGACTCCTGTGTGTTGTTATGGTTTCGTTGTTTCAACTACAAGCTGTACATGTGTACGATACACTTTCCTCTTCATTCAGCACACTGAATTTTGCCTTGGACAGAAAGCCGCATTCAGAGGTACGTACAGTATGTATATACCACCAGGTGGTGGACATCTTATGTACATATATTACACTCTGTTCGTCTGTGCATACATACATAAGTACATGGATACATTCATGTGAATACATACTTGCAGATATGCGTACATACGTACACATGCATACTGTACATACTTGCACATGGATACATACGTATATGCACATGTGTACATACACATACATACATGCATACACAGGGTTTTCCCCCAAAGGGGGGGTACCAGGGTGCTCCCCCCCCTTTATTCTCTGTTCTGTGACAACAATTTTTTGTTAGAATAAAGATTTATAATATCATTGTGTTAAGTGTTAAAGCAATATTGATAATTATACATCAATACATTCATAGTGACCCCCTCCCCCCTTAATTTTTTTTCTGGGGGAAACACTGCATACATCTGTATGCACATGCATGCAGATGTATGTACATGCATGCAGATGTATGTACATGCATGCAGATCAATTGGTAGTCATGTTCTGTGTTTCTCACTGTGTAGGTTTGCTTCTTCAATAACATATCTCCATCAGAAGGACTAACACTGTTGAAAGGTAAGAGGCTCCTCCACTACACCTGATGGTCCGTCTGTGACTTACTGTACCGTTTTCCATTCTCTGGGTGTACCTTAGGTGGTTTGGAGACTCTTTCTGGAGACCTTTACGATGTGATTCATTTGGTGGGTACTACGGGAGAAGATTATGAGTCGCTGGGTGATGGGCTGCTCGGAGAAATTGGAGACGAAACGACGGTTCAACACTTGAGGAGGCTTCACCAAATTGCTGCTGTGTTCGGACATGTGAGTCTGGGAATGGTGCGCATTCTTAAGAACCATTCAGTACAGTTCTTATTACAGTCCAACTTGCTTAGTAAGTACCTTGTAGGGCACACCAAATCTGTACTTTTTATCAGAGGTACTTACTATCAGTACTGGTTAATGTAGTGTACATGAGCTAGGGACTGAGTGAAGTGTACTCACTAACCAAGATTTTGTACTAACCCAGGCACTTACTAGGCAGGTTGCACTGTACAAATGAACGTATATACATGAATTTATAATAATGGAAAGTACAGTAATTGTATTCATAGTCTCTGGATTTGTCCCCATGGTAACATAATTTGTGAAGAAAGGAAATACAGATCAGTATTGTGTATGCGGTGTTGGGAGAGTTGTGCGTGTTTCACATACGTACATCACATGTACAACTGGGGACAAAGATGTGTGTTTCACATACGTACATCACATGTACAACTGGGGACAAAGATGTGTGTTTCACATACGTACATCACATGTACAACTGGGGACAAAGATGTGTGTTTCACATACGTACATACATCACATGTACAACTGGGGACAAAGATGTAACCAGTACAGTTATGAGTTATCTATTATTGTGTAGCACGAGTAAGGGGGACCTCACAGGGTGTCTGCAGTGGTTGTATGGTACATGTATTGGTGTTGTCCAGGCTGACCAGAAGGATACTGTGGACATGGTCATTCTCTTCCGACACGTCACTGTGTGCCTTCAAGCCTGGCTGAAGTGTGCCGATCAGCAACTGTGTGATAGAGGTGTGTGTGTGTGTGTGTGTGTGTGTGTGTGTGTGTGTGTGTGTGTGTGTGTGTGTGTGTGTGTGTGTGTGTGTGTGTGTGTGTGTGTGTGTGTGTGTACATGTGCATGTGCATGTGTGTATATGTCGGTGCGTGTGTCTATCTGTGTGTGCTTGCATTTGTGCATGCCTACATGTACAGGCATGCATGCATTTAGTGTGAGAGATCTGTGCTTGTGTATGTATACTCACCACACCACAGACTCATACTGTACCTTCCACCCTCCGTCAGGACTCAATGTGCTCTCCACTATGGCCCGATGGATGAAGCTACACCCACATGGAGGTGATCTAGCAGACAAGGTTAGCGGCCTCTACATGTGCACCAGTGGGTCACAAACAGGAAATAGGAAGTGGGTTACAAACAGGAAATAGGAAGTGGGTCACAAACAAGAAATAGAATATAATATACACTCAATACAATGTCAGCATTGGAATCAGTAGCACCTCACAACTGAGATAATGTTAAAGATCCCTTATGTATGTAGGTGATCTCAATTGTGAGGTTCTACTATACTTCAACTGGTCCCATGGGTGGTCTCAATTGTGAGGTTCTACTGCACTTCAACTGGTCCCAAAGGTAGTCTCAATTGCGAGGTTCTACTGTACTTCAACTGGTCCCTTATGTGGTCTCCATTGTGAGGTTCTACTGTACTTCAACTGGTCCCATAGGTGGTCTCAATTGTGAGGTTGTAGTGTATTATTTCTCTGTTTCACAGGTTTTGGCAAAATTGACCCACGTCCCTGACGATGCCTGTGGCATATGCAACTGCAGTGTGTCACTGCAGTGTTACACAGATGTGCTGAGAAAGGAGAAAACATGTCCGAATGGACACCACTATGGTGTGTGTGTGCACAATCATTCTTTTCAAACCTTTCACTATTTTTCCATTCATTCCACCACACTCAAATGTTGTAAACTGTAATGTAGCCTTAGGCAATACATTGTAAGTACTAAGTGTAGTGTGGTTAGTATGGAGATCAAGGGGAACAGTGTGTTCACACTCGCGATGTGATCCCACTTTTCTCAATGTGAACACACTTCGATTTCTCTCATTTACCTTTCTGTACACACACACCACACACAGATTTGGTGTACCCTTCAAGGCACTTGCTAAACAAGTTGGACTGTATATGAGCACAGTGTTACCTCTCTATTACAAACCTCTGAAGTGTGGAAGCCTCTGTAATATGGACACCATTCTGTGTCACAGTGTGGTACTGTAGTGTATAAAATTACCTCTGAATTAAGGAAACCTCTGTATTAAGTGCTAAAATTAAGGTCCCAAAGTGTCCTTAATAGAGAGGTTCCACTGTATACGCTATTTCGAACTCTCCATTGTGTAGAGAGGTGTTCCAGTACACTGGTTGTAGCAGACACTTTCCCACTGCGAACCTGTGGCAGATGCAGTGTCTGGACCTTGCAGCCCCTGCCTTCTGATTGTAAGCCTACATCTGGAACACAGACGTGTGTGCACACAAACAAGGCTATTGGATGCATGTGCATGCATGATACACACACACACACACACACACACACACACACACACACACACACACGTGCATACCCCCACACTGTTCTATCTATCTTCCTTCTGGTGTTCAGGCGAATGGTTGAAGAATTTGCTCAAGCCCATCTGGTGTATGTATTGTGGTGGACCGTGTGTCGAGTATTTTTAATGAGATTCATCGTTGTTTCTTTTTCATAAAAATGGCGGTTCGCTGGTCACCGGTGTGGGAGAGTGAATTTGCCGTCTTTAAGCAGGATCTTCGAATCTATCGCTACGGGGAAAAGGTAAGTGGCTCAATTACTAGTACGTCGAACCGTGGTATGTAACACACATGGAAAGTCGACCGCTGTTGCGTGTATAGAGTTAACAATAGTCGACATTAATGTTTGTATTAATTCTATTCTTTGAGAATGAAGTCGAAATGCACATTCACGTATGAGGGGTTCTCCCGGTACGCGTGGTGTAGCTGCTATATAGGCTTCTTGCACTGTCTGCAGCTTCGTACCCCAGTGGGACTTGCAGTTAACACTATATAGCTATAGTTTGGATGAATGCTTCCTGTACAGGACAGACATACGCTGTATTCTGATGTACTTACATATCATGTATGTATAAGTATACAAAGGTGTGCGTTCTGTTTCTGTAGGACAAAGAGTATTCACCTGGTCTGAATGGTACGTGTGTATTTACCCCAAGTGCATCACATGTTGGGTGTACACGCATGTAGTTTGAATTGACTGCGAATGCATGACTTGAATCATCATATCTATTAGTATTGTTGTTGTTGTTGTTGTTGTCTCGTGTACATGTAGCGAAGTGTGCTATATTTATTCTCACTCCTCACCTGTAGATATTTCACTGTCAGAGTCCAGCTATGGGCGATTGGCATATCAGAGCAAGGACTACGGACTGAACAAGTCGCAGGTAAGACAACGCTTTGGCACTCGCCCTCTCTCACCATCAAAGTGCACACATGTCGGGGATCTGTGTGAGGGAGGGGGCTAGGATTGTTTCCCCATAGTGTATATGTTTCCCCAGAGAAAATATTTGCAAATGTGGAGTTTTAGAGCATTCTCTAAGCCCCTGACAATGTTAAAGGCTTAAATATGGTAACTTACTTAAATGATAGGGGAATCCAGGTAATTCTTGAGCGATCACGTAGCAGTGAAATAGGTTGAAACAGATTGAGATGGTTGAAATGCAAGACATTTCGACTGTGGAGGTCTTTGTCGGTTACAATACTCATCTCATTTTAATCTGTTTTGATCTATTTCACTGCTACATGATTGCTCAAGAATTACCCGGTTTCCCCTATCTACACCGTAGCAATCATGAGCCTCTACCAAATTACTACTTAAATGATGTCTGGCCATGTAGTTTTGGATGTGTTTTATCTTTGGACAGATAACGCATGTCACAATTTTTCATCAAAGCATTTGGGCTTCTTCAGGTACGTTGGACGTGTACCTGAAGAAGCCCAAGTTGGCAAAACGTTGTACAATTGAATAATTGTTTTTTGATGAAAAATTGTGACATGTGTTATCTGTCCAAAGATAAAACACATCCAAATCGATCTTGCATGTTGAAGAATTTTACAATCTGGCCACGTAGTGTTATACCATCCTGACCCCCACTGTATGCACAATGTGTGACCAACCACTGTGGGTTTTATGGGTCTCTTGTAGTTTGTCTAATGAATTTCTACCGTATTGCCATATTAAACACTACAACTACCCATATAACCCGTAAGTATGGGTACATAAGTGTACATATACTGTATGTTACTGATGTACATAATGTTTGAATTATTTGAACTGTGTGGCCATTTTTAACACTTGCTATCTTTGCTACAGAGGCTGGCATGGGCTGCCTTGCATGATAGACCGCACACCTTTGCTGTCAGCCATTTAAATGGACAAATTGAAGTAGTGAGGTGAATTGCTGTGTGTACTGA
>OZ026569.1:3262970-3272970 GCA_964020155.1 Chondrilla cf. caribensis
GAGTGTACCACTGTAACTGACTGGACAGTGTCACTGTTGACCTATATTAGTCCATTTATCTGTCTGTTTACTGGAGAGTATTTGTCTCTTTCTTGATCGATTTGCCTATGTGTTCATTTGTCTATTGTTTATCTGTATGTGTTGTTTTTGTTTTCCAATCAGTATACTAATCTGTAGTCACTCTTTGTGATCTCTTTGTTTTTGTTTGACACTGTTCAGTAGACTGTTTACTTGACAATGTGTGTCTTATAATAATCTGGTACACTGTCTGTCACAGTCACAATTGTCTGACAAACTGTCTGTCTATCCCATAATGGTCCAGTGTGCAGTCTGTCCCATAATTGTCTCGTATACTATCTGTTTGTCTCGCAATTGTCTGAAGCACTGTCTGTCTGGTGCATTGTCGGTCTGTCTCACAATTGTCCATCACCCCGTCTGTTTGTCTTGTGATCGTCTACCGTCCTGTCTGCCAGTCTTATTGCCCTTAATGCACAGTACAGCAGCATCGTTTGGTGCACAGTGAGAGGATACCATCCACTCGTAACCACCCTCTTGCTGGGAGCCAAACTCGGAAGACCATCCCTGGTGTTGTCCCACTTCTGAGTGGTGAGTTCAATGCCAAGGGTACCTGCAGCCAGGCGCAACGCACTGCCCTTGGCCCCCACATCGGAAACATTGGGTCTGAAGTACCAGATTTTGAGATTTATACCAGTACTGAGAGGTTTGTGTCTCTGGAGGCTAGATGGGTGTAAATTTGTATGTGGTATGTGTGTACATATGTATGGATGTGTGGGTTACTTGTGTGTATATCTATGGGTGGGTGCCTATGTGTGTATATGTGGGGTGGGTGCTTGTGTGTGTGTGTGTGTGTGTGTGTGTGTGTGTGTGTGTGTGTGTGTGTGTGTGTGTGTGTGTGTGTGTGTGTGTGTGTGTGTGTGTGTGTGTGTGTGTGTGTGTGTGTGTGTGTGTGTGTGTGTGTGTGTGTGTGTGTGTGTGTGTGTGTGTGTGTGTGTGTGTGTGTATGTTTTTGTGTGTGTGTGTGTGTGTGTGTGTGTGTGTGTGTGTGCGTGCGCACATGCTATACAGTTACACACAATCTACCATCTCTCCTGCATACGTCTACCTGGTGTTCGTGCCTGCCCTCTCCAGACACCAGTGTATGCTCATATGTGGATGGGACTTGAGTCAAGAAGGACTGGAGAGCTTCTTCAAGAGGTACGTATGTGCCCGATGAACTCTGGGATTTATGTCTGTACAATACAAATGTATACGTATTAATGGGTGTGTGCATGAGCGCGCGCGTGTGTGTGCATGAGCGTGCACGTGTGTGTGCATGTGTGTTTGTGTGTGTGTGGGTGTGTGGGGGTGTGTGTGTGTGTGTGGGTGTGTGTGTGTGTGCATACATACGTACATACGTATGTGCACATGTGGTAGAAATGTGTGCTTGCAATATGTGGTCCACATAGAGTATGCAAATGTACTGTATGTGTGTACTTGGATACATACATACAATGTGTATGTTTTCTGACTTTGGTACTGCTCTGTTATTGGCCGTCTATTGCTACACTGTGACCATAGGGAGGAGATGAAGGACAGACACGAGAGAGCAGCTGCATTGTCTGTGTTCAATGGATACATTGAGCATTCCATAAGTTCCCTCAAATATGGCGCCAACATCACCGCACAGAAGGGAGAAACACAGCGAAGTGAGTGGGACGTGTTCCTTGCAGCCAGCAATGAGCAATAGGGAAGTACCCACGGGAACCCCAAGTGACATGTGTACCGTACCACGTCCATGCTGGTCATTTGGAACCAGGAACACAAGCAACTGACTTCAAAACTGTGTTAAAAACCTATGGTCCATTTTGACCCTTTGATCCTTTCCAACCACATATTATGGTCCATTTTGACCCTTAGGTCCTTTCTGACCACATATTATGGTCCATTTGACCCTTTGGTACTTTCCAACTACATATTATGGTCCATTTTGCCCTATAGTTCATTTTGACCCTCTCGACCATTTTGACCTTGTTTTAATTTCCCCATACTCACACACACACACATGCAGGTACGATGCTGACGATGGCTGCACTGGCACTGGCGGGATATAATTCCAAAGGTGTTGCCCTGTGGCAGAGAACATGCAAAGAGTTGAAGGACACCTTGAAGGAGCCCTACCTGAGAGCCATGTTCTCTTTCTTGTCGAGCAAAAACTCAGAAGATTTCTTAGCAATTCTCGTGAGTGAGAAAGAGATTAATTTGATTAAAATGTTTCTACTTGTTTTCATATGTTCTATATGCGTAAGTGTGTACAATACATGTGTATCATTGTATTGTATATGTACAATATGTGTGTAAGTACATACTGTATAATGTACCAGTGTGTGTGTGTGTGTGTGTGTGTGTGTGCGCGTGCGCGTGCGCACACGTGTGTGTGTGTGTGTGTGTGTGTGTGTATGTGTGTACGTATGTGTGTATGTGTGATATATTGTACAATGTCTATGAAAGCACATATGTCCCATCTAAGAGTTAACCTCCCTATCCTTTCCACACAGGAAGATGATGGCATCACATATCAGGACAGAGTTGGTTTCGCAACCATGTACCTTAATCGTAACAGGGTATGTACACCACAATGTATGTCCCCTCATCACATGACAACCATGTGATTGTCATGTGGTCATCATGTGATTGTCACATGGTCACAATGTGTAGTCATGTGGTGTCAGTGGTATTGCAATATTGTACATACATATGCATGTAGGCCTACACACACCACACACTAGAGAAGGTGAATTTTGTATGTACACGTGTAAACCAGCATGCACCTCACACTAGGGAAGTGTGAATATTATGTGCACCCACTTTAGCTTGTGTATACTTCACACTAAAACATTCCACAGCTAATGTCGTTTTTGGAGAGACTGAGAGTCAAACTGATTGAAGGAGGTCACCTTGAAGGGTTGTTTCTTACAGGAATAAATGAAGACAGCTTGAGATTACTGTCAAAGTACATCGACAAAGTGGGTAGTTTTACTTGTGTTCAGCTCTGTGTGTGTGTGTGTGTGTTTGTGTGTGTGTGTGTGTTTGTTTGTGTTTGTATCTGCACGCGTTTGTTTGTTTGTTTGTGTGTGTTTGTTCATGTTTGTTTCTGCGCATGCCGTGTATGTGTATTTGTGTTTGCCTATGGCTACATACTTTACCATCACATCAACTGACCATGTGTTTATTGTTGTTGCTTAGACATCAGATATACAAACAGCGTGTATGGTAGCTGGACAAGCGGCAGATTTTGTCAGCAAGGACCGAAGAGTTATGGGATGGTTCAAATGGTGTGTAGGTGTGGGTGTAATGATGTATGTAGTGTTGAGGATATGTGCACTTGTATGTATGTATGTGTCCTTGTGTGTACATGGATGCCTACCGCTACCCTTTTGATGTGATGTACAGTTATCGAGAACTCCTCAACAAGTGGAGGCTGTGGCATAGACGGTGAGTACATGTTTGTGGGCCAGTTCAGCAATGGGTATTCTTGTAGACACCTTGTAGGCGAAGGGGGAGGAAGTGTGTATGTATTTGAGGGGGTCAATTTCTCAATGCGCACATACATTCTGTACCTACACACGTGCGCGCACACACACACACACACACACACACACACACACACACACACACACACACACACAAACACAAACACATTCTGTACATACACAGATACACAAATACACCACACACACACACACACACGTAGTGTGTAAACACATACATGCTATACATACACACACACATACATACGTATACTGTACATATCACATACTTGTGTGTATATGTACGTATGCAAACATTCCTTTATACTGTGTGTATGTGTACTGTATCGTACAGTGTTCGGCTGGACATTGCACAGAAAGGCAGAGACCATTCCAAGTCTGTACCAGGTCAAGTGTTTCTCAGTTGTAATTTCTGTGGGAAGAACATAAACTCCTCCGGTATGTCCCCTCATCTTATGACAACCATGTGATTGTCATGTGGTCATCATGTGACTGTCACGTGGTCACAATGTGTAGTTATGTGGTCACCATGTGACAGGTTTTAGTATACTGTTTATGTTTATGTCTACAGGATCACTGTCGAGTACAAATGTTGAACGGAAAAGCAAGGTCAGCAGATATGAATCAGGGTTCCTATAGAATTGAAATTGATAGTGAACCGGTATTTTTTTACACAAAAGTTAAATTTCAAACTAATGGAGGTAATGACGTACGCACGTGTGTTAGTTGAATCTCCACAACATCACCCTTCATTCCTCCCTTTCACATCCGTTGTAACCAGTTTGTTGTTATAACCTATACGATTCCCGCCTCTGGATACATCACTACTCACATTACATGCTGTTATAAAGAGAATATCCTTGTAAAATGCCATTTTAAGAGGTCTGACTATACATACAGTATGTATGAGATATTTGAATGTATTGTGTGTGTATTGTAGTAGTGGACTGACTTAAGGAGCATGTATCACTGTTCTTGACCACCTTCAGGTGAACAGTTGTCCTCAATGTGGCAAGCCTCTTCCTCGTTGCGCCATTTGTCTCATGTACATGGGGATGGGGGCATCTAGTGTATACAGCTACAAGAGTAGCACAGGTATGTAGTGTTTGTGTGGTGTGTGTGTGTGTGTGTGGTGTGTGTGTGGTGTGTGTGTGTTTATGTGTACATGTGTGTGTGTGTGTGTTGTGTGTGTGTGTGTGTGTGTGTGTGTGTGTGTGGTGTGTCTGGAGTGTGTGTGTTTATGTGTACATGTGTGTGTGTGTTGTGTGTGTGTGTGTGTGTGTTGTGTGTGTGTGTGTGTGTGTGTGCGCGTGTGTTGTGTGCGTGTGTATACATATGTGTGTGTGTGTGTGTGTGTGTTGTGTGCGTGCATGTGTGTGTGTATACGTGTGTGTGTGTGTGTGTGTGTGTGTGTGTGTGTGTGTGTGTGTGTGTGTGTGTGTGTGTGTGTGTGTGTGTGTGTGATACTGTCTGTATATACGTACAATGTACACCCTTAGCCCTCATTCTCACTACATACCTAGCTGTGAGGTATGGAGATATGCAGTGCAACATGCTCATACCCAAACACTGTCCCCAGCCCACACCCTAATGGTACAGAGTGGTATGTGGGTGTATGTATGCGAGGTGCCCACTCGACTCTTCCCCACATCCTTTTGTGAGAAATTAACACTTAGTAGTTGGCCACAATAGAAGCCCTGCTTACTGGATATTCCATCATGCGACATTTGGAAAATGTTACTTAGTGTTGTGCTGTTGTTGTTGTGTGGCCTCACGCCTATTGTATCATAGCAGGTAATATTCTATTATGAAGCGGTGGCTTGTGTCTCTAATCTCAAGGCATAAATGTGAATCCGTCCATGCACAGAGTCTGCATGTATGTATGTATCATTTTCACTGGCTACAGTGTAACTTGCTTAGTAAGTACAGTACCCTGGTTAGCACACACTCCTGGTTAGCACACACTCCTGGTTAGTACACACTCCTAGTTAGTACACACTCCTGGTTAGTACACATTCCTGGTTAGCACACACTCCTGGTTAGCACACACTCCTGGTTAGTACACACTCCTGGTTAGTCCACACTCCTGGTTAGTACACACTACTGGTTAGTACACACTCTTGGTTAGCACACACTCCTGGTTAGCACACGCTCCTGGTTAGTACACACTCCTAGTTAGTACACACTCCTGGTTAGTACACATTCCTGGTTAGCACACACTCCTGGTTAGCACACACTCCTGGTTAGTACACACTCCTGGTTAGTACACACTCCTGGTTAACACACACTCCTGATTAGTACTTACTAAGCAAGTTACACTGCACTTTAATCGGCCATTCTCCTGTTCTTCCTACAACTCATATGCATCGCATACTTGCCCCATACCCCAGTATTCCAATGATTTGATCACATCTGACAACATAGTGTGCAGTGCATGTGATTCCTTCATTCACACCCAAACAGGAGAGAGGATGAAGTCTGCTTTCGACCACTGGTTCACTTGGTGCCAGACCTGCAGGCATGGAGGCCACGCTGCTCACATACTGGAATGGTTCAAGTGAGTCCAACACCTTTTTGTGGTCAGCACATGTGGCACCAACACCTTTGTGTGGTCGGCACATGTGGCACCAACACCTTTGTGTGGTCAGCACATGTGGCACCAACACCTTTGTGTGGTTGGCACATCTAGCACCAACATCTTTGTGTGGTCGGCACATGTGGCACCAACACCTTTGTGTGGTCAGCACACCTAACACCAACAACACCTTTGTGTGGTCAGCACATGTGGCACCAACACCTTTGTGTGGTCAGCACACCTAACACCAACAACACCTTTGTGTGGTCAGCACATGTGGCACCAACACCTTTGTGTGGTTGGCACATCTAGGTCCAACACTTTTGTGTGGTCCGCACATCTAACACCAACAACACCTTTGTGTAGTCAGCACATGTAGATTTGCATCAAAGTCTGCCTGTACATTTATAATATCTATCTCATTTTATTTTTCTCTTAACCTGAATGCACACATACACATGCAAACATAATATTTGTATACACACCATATACACATGCTTGGATGCACACAAACACACATGCACACACACACACACACACGCACGCACGCACACACACACACACGCACACACGCACACACACACATACACACACACACATAAACACACACACACACATACACACACACACACACACACACACACACGCACACACAGTCACCACACAGAATGTCCTGTGTCCCAGTGTCAGTGTAGATGCATGTTGATGGACGGTAAAGGAGAACAAGACTTCTCAACCTCAACAGTCACCTGATCCAGTTTCAGTCTTCAAAGAAATGTTAACTGAAGAATTCTATTAGCCTAATCGAGGGTCTGTCTATTTTCACCAATGTACTGCTTTCATATGAAGTATTATTGCTGTAAGATAAAAACGATAATGAAGATTCTGCACCAGATGATATTGAAATAGTATATAGTGCATGGATTCTTTGTGGAGATAAAGATATTTAGTTGGTATGTAGTTAATATTTAATTTTTATATATTTTATGCAGTAACTGGATCCAATATACATTGTACTATAATATACTCACTTATAACTTATGTATTATCCATACATAAGGTGTGAAGTGAAAGTTGAAATTAAGTAGAATGAATTTGATCTCGTTAATCTGCTGCAAATCTTGGAAATTATGGTGGACTAAAAAAGTAAGTTTGGCAGATGAACTATAGACATTTATTTTATACTGCTATCGAGAAATTGTAGTGGATAATTAGTCTTGATGGAAGCAGTGGTGGACTACATAATGGCATTCACTGTACTTATGTAGCTCTTTATTATACTAAAATCAATTTACGTCAATGATGTGATATATCGATTGCATGGTGTCACACCATTTCAAGACCAAATTGATTAACAATTATTGATGTTGCCATTAAACATGCCTGCATGCATACATGCAAAATATATTTTTAATGCCTTTGAAACAATTCACAGTATTAGCAGTAGTATGATATAATAATATTATTACACACAGTATATCTAACAACATAAACCTATATTACAAAAATACCATCCCACAAACTTCAAATTAACCAAAGGCAAAAGTACCATTAAATGTTAAGAAATTGCAAGCCAATTAATGAGGTATTGAGGTATTGACAGTTAAAAACGGACACAATGAGCAATACAATAAGTAAGAAGTTATGGATTAGGAGCAGCACCCAAATCGCCTCTTCCCCATCTTCATCCTCGACATCGGCAGCCATTTGTCGTCCAGCGGGTCGTAGCACTCTATACTACGACAGTAATCGCTCCCCGTATATCCACCCAGAGCGTAGACTTTGTTCCCTACGGCTGCCACGCCCAGACCACTCCTCGGCTTGTGCATTGTGGCCATCGCAGTCCAACTGTTTGTGTCCAGGTGGTAGAACTCTGCACTATTGAGGGACTGTGAGCGATCACACCCCCCCACGGCATACAACACTTCGGACACAACACACACTCCAGGCATACATCTTGGCATATTCATGGCTGTGATTAAATTCCACTGGTTTGAATACGAACTGTACATTTCACAGCTCGAGAGATCAGAGTTACCGTCATAACCACCAATGGCAAACATCTTCAATTGGACGACAGCCACGCCCATCATACTACGAGCAATGTTCATTGGTGAGACGAGTGACCAGGAATCTGATTCCTGATCGTACCTCTCGACAGATTTGAGACAAAAACTGACACCATCGTATCCTCCGACGGCATACAACTGACCCTCTATGACTCCAGCACCAACACTGCTTCTTTCTTCCAGTAAGTCGCTCACACGTCTCCAGGTATTCGTAGCTGGATCGAAACACTCAACAAGACGAAGGGCTTGAAGACCATCCGACCCGCCCACCACATAGAGCAGCCCATCGCACATACAAGCACCCATACCTCGTCGTGGATTTGCCATAGCCGATAGCTCCTTCCACTGCCCAGATACAGGGTTGAACTGTTCCACTGTGGACACAGTGGATCGTGCGGGATACACCTCACCACCAATGACATAGATTGAGCTTGACTGGTTCACAGATCGGCGTGGAACGTATTGAATGTCTTCGAGGTTGTAGTCGGCAACCACTTCAGGGTGGAGTTGATAGTTTCTCGCATTGATCACCATGGTGGCACATTCGGGATGGATGGATAAAAGCTCGTTCGATTCGAACTTTTCGTTCAGTTGGTCCCAAGGGACCAGAGGCATACGAATACTCTGCAACAATATCAGAATGTCTTCTTTTCGCTGTGTGGTATCGTACTTGTACCATTTCAAGACCAAATCCAAAATATCAGTTTCGGATCCGATTTTGAGATCTTCAGATTTCAACAGACTACAGATAATGCTTGCAGACAGCAACAAGAAGGTCTCGCTTTGGCACACGTCCAAGAAGTGGTCCTCAGCATACTTGTAGGCACAGGCAGAGAGATTCTTGCAGTCGTGGTCGATAGCGAACGTCAACAGCTCCAAGCAGTTCTCCTTGTTGATTCGGGCCTTAAGGAACTCTCCGCACGCCGAAACCACCGGATCAATTTGCCACATGGTGGCCAAAGGAAGCAGATCTCCGACATTGTCTTCAGTAACGGTGATCTGCGACGTGTACATGAATTCCACCAGCGCTTTCGCCGCCTTTTCGCTGACGTCCTCCAGCGGGATCCTCTGCTGTTGGCTCTCCAGGAGTGGTCCGGTGAACATTGCCTCGAAGTAGGGACTATTCGCAGCTAAAATGACGCGATGTGCTCTGATTTCATGCACCCCTACGACCAGTACGACATCGCAGAGTTCGGAGTTGGTCAGGAGCTTCTTCACCGAGCTCAATACAGATTTGGAGTGCTCCTTGTCGGTGTACTTCGAATCTCCCTTTTCTGAATCCATAACTGCAAAGGAAATACGATAAGCAATGAGTAACGATCAATGAGTAACGATCAATAAATTCGGCATTACAGTGAAGACAGTATAGACAGGACACTCAGGGACACGCGGCTTACCTTTAACTTCTCCTAGTCCCATACTTGGTCTCCGTAAAAGGAGACCCAAATCAACGGTCAGGACACCGTATTTCAGATTCTGAGAGTTGACTTTGGACGAATAAACGGTTCAAACAGGTCCTCGGCGATATTTTTAGTAGTTAGCCGGAAGAGTCCGGTTCTTCTCGAGAAATGTCCCTGTGCGTGACTTACTGCGTCCCGGTTCTGAAAACGTGATCGGCACGTGTTTGATTTCCGGTGCATTCCCTACCGTCCAAATATGGCATTGATGTAAGTGGGCGGGGCGGCGAGCTCACGTTTAATGACGTCCGATGACGTTGTCTGACGCAAATTGTGGCCGTGTGGAGAGTGCCAGCGTGGCTTGTTTGATGTGTAACTGACTCATCCCATTTATTAGGACTCTTTGTGAAC
>OZ026569.1:3277970-3285470 GCA_964020155.1 Chondrilla cf. caribensis
CACAACACACACACACACACACACACACAGATGTAATGATCCCATTGAGTGTTTTTGGCCAAACCTTTTCCTGTTCACTTCCTGATGGAGGATCACTTTTCCTTGTAATTTCAGGATCATATCTTCAGGGATCATTATAAAATGTTGATCCACTGAAACCTGTATATTATGGTCACTGTATCTCCAGGTTGCCTTTCTGTAACACCCAGTTTTTACTAAGTCCCAATAGTCTATACTGCACAATTCAAATTTCATATACAGGACACCTCTCTATAGCAGCCACTTCATCTTGAAGTACAAACATAGTATGACAGACACATATGACATGACAGTCATGTGACACTCACCCTGGACGTCTTTCTTCTCTTCTCATGTGCTCATATATTCCGCTTTGTTTTTTTCATGTTGTAATTTCCTTCTTCATGTGTGTGTGTGTCCAGGATCTACCCAATGCAATGAACGCTGCCGAGATCACAGACAAAATGGGACTGTCCTCTTTACGTAATCGGAATTGGTACATTCAGGCCACCTGTGCCACAAGTGGAGATGGTCTTTTTGAGGGACTTGATTGGATGTCCACTCAGCTAAAGAGCGCTAAATAAATGAAGCACAAGGCACTATTATTGTCTTATGTGAATATTATGGTTTATTATTAGGTTTAATCTTATACTAGCAACATCTCCATGTGTTTTCCTTGTACCTTGCGCGCACTACACTGTGCTTGACTACCAAAGCTTGCTTAGTTTTTTTTCATACCGAGTACGGGAATTCTTAAAATATATTATAATATAATTATTGTAATCAGTGTGTATTGTTGCTAATGCCATGCGTACATCACAGCCATTCTATGCCTTAGTATTTCAACGTGATGTACTCCACTCCAGTTTTTCAAGGCCTACAAACACTACATTACAGTTTTGTTTGCATGGGCTTGTTAAGAAATCGCCAGCAGTGTTTTTTCGTGAGAGTAAGAGAAAATGTTGAGTGTGGAGCCGGGTGATCGTGAGTGTTAAGGTCATTGGAGACATTTCAGAAAAGAGGGGATTAAAATTCCCAAAGGAGACAGATGCTGCCTTGCTAACCTCCCCACGATAAGAGCCCGAGTAACTGATAGTGAACACTTGAGTGTATATCTAATCCACACCAAAGCTGTACTTATTATCAAATATACTTACTAACAGTACTATTTAGCATAGGATACATGAGCTAGGGACCGGGTGAATTGTGCTCTATAACCAGGAGTGTGAGCAGGTACCATATTATACACTAAATAACCTTATGGATGAGTGAACGATTTCAACAAGCGCCTAGGGTGCTACTAAAGCTGATTATAAAAATGGCCGCTGAACTACTTTATTGTAGAACGGCATACGCAGGTTGATGTCCAAATCCGTTGTAAGGCTATGGTCATCGCCATGGCGATGCGTCACTCAGCAAGCCCCAAAATCTACCACAGTCGAGTATCGTTCCTCCGAGAAAACCTGTACGGATGGTAGTCGGGCAGTGCAGCCTTTCCAAGAAATCCCTGGAATCGTGTTATCGCGAAATGACGCTCTTGTAAAGGCGTTGTTCGGTTTATTCAGTTCAAGGAAGAAGAACAGTATGTCTATGCATTTCAATACAATTAAGAAATATGGAGAAATCGTAAAGATAAGTACCAAGGGAATTTCCGAAAGAGATGCCTTCGTGCTTGTAGCCAACCCGGGAGATATCGCCACTGTATTCAGAAATATTGGCCCTAATCCGTATAGACCTGGTATGGAAGTATTGAAAGAGTCTTTAGAAGCAGAAAGAAAGCACACTTCTGGGCTAGTCTGGAGGTTAGTGTATGTATAATTATGCGAAAATGGTTGGTTGAACAGCTAAGTGTTATCATACGTATATCAAGAAGTCCACTCATCAGCCATTTATGTTTTGTATATCAACATAACCCAAGCTATACCATAGACACTCCATACTACGTAGTATAGAGTTTCTATGGTATACGTACTTATCATCCGTATAGTGTATTGTAAGTATACGGCGATCGAACCGGAAATGTTAACATACATGGTCACACCAATGAGTGGGCGGATTCCCGTCCCGGTTACATAGTATAGAGTGTCTTTGATGAGATGATGTGTGAATAATAATAAGGTGGGCGGTAAATTGATGTAAGAATAATAATAGAAGTACAGTGGATACTAAAAATTAATAGTGAATTACATTGAATTCTTGATATACATATATTTATATTATGTACTCGTGTAGTTTTTTGTATTACTTGATGATGAGGTCAAATATAACATCCGTTCCTGGGGTGCTATGGGTTGATTATACCATGTGTTGTATGTATCTGGCTACACAAGACTAACACGGACCCTGTATTGCAGAGTATGGGAACCACGTGACCTTTGTTTCCCCCTTCATAGTCAAGGTGAAGAATGGAAGAGTCTTCGATCTCGGGTCAGCAAGCAGATTTTGGTTCAAAAAGTGCTCAAGTACGCTCCTTTGATTACTGCAGTAGCAACAGATTTTGTTGAACATCTCAAGTCCACTCGTGGTGTTGATGGCTATGTGGATGACATCTACCAACCACTCGTATCTTGGGCTTTTGAAGGTACATGGATTTAGGATGCAGTCAAAAATGTTTGGGAACTGTGATTATCAGAAGTACACGTATCTACCTTGTTCTAACCAGGAGTGTGTACCAACCAGGAGTGTGTAATAACCAGGAGTGTGTACTAACCAGGAATGTGTACTAACCAGGAGTATGTACTAACCAGGAGTGTGTACTAACCAGGAGTGTGCACTAACCACGAGTGTGCACTAACCAGGAATCTGCACTAACCAGGAATCTGCACCAACTGATGGTACCCCTCAATACATCATTTCAATTTTTGTTCATTATGCAGGCATTGCTGTGTTTCTTCTCAACGAGAGACTGGGTGTGTTTCACAGCCCTACTCAAGATCTGGTGGAGTTACAGAAGAAAGCGTCTGACTTCATTAAAGGGACCAGCTACATGGGCAAGAGTCTGGGACTTCACAAATTCATCCCCACTCCAGGACAGATGAAATTTCTGAAAGCTGTGGAATATTTGGACTCTTGGTCCAAACAATGTATTAGTACAGCTAAAGATAGGATGGCGACTTCTGGTTTCAATTCCGATATCACATTTGGATTCCTGGACCAATGGCTTTCAGAGGGAAAATTAACAAATGCAGAAATAGTAGCTCTTTTACGAGACTTTTTTGCCGGTGGAATTGACACAGTGAGTCCTGACATGTGCATATTTTCAAACCATTTTGATAAAACCACTGTAGAACAGTGATAATTGTATGCGAACTAATCTTTGTTTCCATAGACATCCACCACAGCTACTGTGACACTGCACGAACTTGCAAAGAATCCTAAAGTACAGGACAGACTCTATAAAGAAGTGCTGAGTGTCCTGGGTCCACATGGTCAGCCGGATGAAAAAAGCTACCAGAAGTTGTCTTACACAAAGAGCATCATAAAGGAAATTTTCCGGTGAAGTGTGCAATTTACGGGCATACATGTGTATGTGGGTGTTTGTGTATGCGGGCACGTGTGTACATGAATGCGTGCATGTGGTACGCATGTACACACGTATGTATTGTATATGTGTGTATGTCAATATAATAATATGTGGACATGTGTGTGTATTCATACACACTACGTACTTGGATGTGTAGCTTTGTATATTGTATATACAATGGTATATGTGTACATGCTCTGTATGTCAGAGTGTGTATAATTATGCACATTTATACATGTATGTATGTATGTATGTACGTACCTATTACAGTATGTTATGTTTAATGCGTGATCGAGCATGAAGGGGGGGTGACACTATTCTCACATTTGTGCTAGGTACCGTCCAATATCCGCCGGGATCCCCACCACGCTGTTCAGAGACGTGGTGCTGAGCGGCTACCATGTACCGGCTGGAGTGAGTTCTGTTGTGTCTCCAGGTAATACAAGTGAACGACCGAGGAATGTTTCCTGTTGTAGTTGTCGTTGTATATCGCATTTTGTTACTTTGTGTTGTAGCTGGACACAAGTTCCCAGTTTCGATTCCATGTGAAAACAATTGTTATATGAATGTCCATCTGTGGTCATACAACATTAACACCAGTTCCCACTTCTATTTTCATTTCGAAATGGATATTCTGACATGGAGGGACACATATAAGGTTACTTATCGGGTATGACTGGAGGCATCAAAAATGGGAATAAGATTTGTTACTGGTATTCAGAACAGCAGACAGATCTGGTCTTAATGATCAATACTGTTACATGCTCAAGATATTCACATCTGAGAAGGGTTACATTGAAACCTCTCTATTTCAAACCTCTGAATCAGGGTACCTCTGTATTAAGGACACCATTCTGTGTCCCATTGTAGTACTGTAGTGTATTGAGTGACCTCTGAAGTGAGGACCCCTCTGTAATAAGGACACCATTCTGTGTTCCAGTGTAGTGTATTAAATGACACCTCTGTAATAAGGACACCATTCTGTGTTCCAGTGTAGTGTATTAAATGACACCTCTGTAATAAGGACACCATTCTGTGTTCCAGTGTAGTGTATTAAATGACACCTCTGTAATAAGGACACAAACCAAGGTTCCAAACTTTCCCTCCTAGAGAAGCTTCCCTTTAGCCTTGTCCCAGCATGGCCAGGCTTGTAACCTTGTGTTCCCCCATTCTCCAACAGACCAAGATCCTACCTATACCAGGAGCTTTGGCTCGTGACCCTCGATACTTTAAAGACCCGGATTGCTTCATGCCCGAAAGATGGATGGGTGACCGCAAGCATCATCCCTTTCTTCTCAATCCGTTTGGGTTTGGACCCAGAGCATGTTATGGTGTGTGTGTGTGTGTGTGTGTGTGTGTGTGTGTGTGTGTGTGTGTGTGTGTGTGTGTGTGTGTGTACATGTACCTGACTCTGAGTATTTGTCTGTACAAGTCACTTAAAAACATCTATATCTGCATACATGCATACGTACATATTTATGTTTATTTGTACAATAATACAAGTATATATGTATGCACAGAATGTATGTATAATATGACATCAACATGCTAATGTACTGACCAATACAGTGCTATCATATCGTAGGCAGAAGACTGTCTGAGCTGGAACTGACGATGTTGCTAGTTCAGGTATAACCACACACACACACACACACACACACACACACACACACACACACACACACACACACACACACACACACACACACACACACACACACACACACACACACACACACACACACACACACACACACACACACACACACACACACACACACACACACACACACACACACACACACACACACACACACACACACACACACACACACACACACACACACACACACACACACACACACACACACACACACACACACACACACACACACACACACACACACACACACACACACACACACACACACACACACACACACACACACACACACACACACACACACACACACACACACACACACACACACACACACACACACACACACACACACACACACACACACACACACACACACACCATTATGTGGTCACTCAGTACATAAACCTCAACTGCTGCATTTGTGGTTGGTTTTGTTAGCCAAGTGCCAGGCTTGGGGTAACCCCCAATCCCACTGCCAATTTTTTCAGTGTTCCTGTGGAATGTCCATATTTTGTTCCTCATTATGGTCGGGGGAACCATAATGGTTGATGAGAAACCAAAATGGCATGTACTCTAAGTAGTTCTGGGAGGGGGGGGGGGATTTATTTTTGTTCGTTGAATTGTTTCAGGGGGCTCTATTTAGTGTGTGGCCTAATTCAGCATGACAGTACAAATTTAAATTCATTTACATACATGAAATTAGAGATTCACTGATACAGAAATTAATCAATACTCTGATAATTGATAAAATAGGACTAACATGGGCCGACACCTGACAGCCCATCCGATATTTCCACACATTATGGTCATTGCATTCACCACCATGAGAAAATACTGATAGAACCGAATATTGCCCAATAAGACGATAACCGATGGGCCGATACCATACCACTGGAACCCTAGTGATAATGATTTGCACAATCCAACAACTCATTAACCTACCACATTTACTTTTTCACGAATTATGACCGATTAAAAAGAACTCACTGTGTGTGTGTGCATGTACTGCACGTGACATTTTCACATTGTTTCAATGTATTTATTTCGATGACAGATTTCTCAAAGTTTTATTCTCCACACCGATCACAACGATTTTGACTACCATTGTGATCTAATCATGGAACCATTGGAAGGGGTCAGAATCCAATTCAAAGATAGATGATATTATTGATAGTGATCAATTAGAATTGTGTACTTTTTGTCAGTTCCATTCCTCAACCCAACTGTATTTCTGCATCGATCTGTCAAATATAATTACAGTCTCAATATATGCAAGCTGTTATATAATAATTATTAATTTTAATGTACTGTAACTGGTTTATGCAATAATTGATTAAAATATTATAAATTTCATTATATTGTGTGTATTTCAAGCTATATACATAGGTACCTAACTATGTTATCCTGCATTGACTGGCAGCTTCATACAACAAACTAATAATTATACATTATCATTCTTGAGATGAAATAACACATACAAGTGATGTAATATATTACTAAAATGTAAATTTGTTACTATGACAACGTTTCGTAATTATTGAATATGTAGATATTGGACTATATGTACAGATCAGAATACTGACGATAATCCATGAGATCAGTTTGTTGGCCAGACATAGTCCAAAACCTTCATTACTTGTTCATAGAGTGTGAATACGATGGCGACATCAAGACAGACACGCCCCAAACGGGGCGTGGTACCCTTATAAAATCTACAGCAGATCAGAAAATTTAGCGACAGTGAAACAACACCACTGCGGGTGATTGAGAATACAAATAGTTTCACTTAGAATGAACCCTATTGAAACAGCACTGAATGTATACAACACTACTCACACACCTCAAACAAGGACATTGAACAATGACGAAGCAACATCATCATTACAGAATGAAAACACCAGTTTCATTATACTTGAGTATGTACTGACATGAAGTTATTCAATGACACTAACAATAATATTCTTATATTGTAATTTTTAATCAATAAGTTGTCATACACAATTAACATAATATTATATTTACATTATGCTATTTTAGATATTCTGTGACATGTGACTTGTAACTCATGACATGTGACTTGTCACTCATGACATGTGACTTGTGACTTTCCAATACATCACACTATACACAAACGTACTTGTAGAGTACAATCCAATTGCATAGTACCTGGTAGCGTGACACACAATATCACAACTTTTAAACTGTTTTGACAAAAGACTCACGCTAATAGTCCCTCATGCCTCCAAATCTTCTTAAAACAGTCCCAAGTGCCTTTGTATTTGTGTGCATCTAAGCC
>OZ026569.1:3287970-3317970 GCA_964020155.1 Chondrilla cf. caribensis
TGTACATATTCAGCTTGTATGAAATTGGATATTCTCACAAGGGACAAATTATCTTAAGAGAGTGATAATTTGCGAACCAAGGAGTGGACCAAAAAGACAGGTTCTACTGCACACATACACTAAAACAGGTGTTGAGAAGATGGTTCTCAGTGTCCACCACGGTGAAGCACCCAGCGAAGAGCAATATGCGCAGGTTTTCCCATACCCCCAGCCCAAAGTGAAACTTGCATCCTGAGTGATCGGTCTTGAATTATCCACTATGTCAACTTCGATGATACACTATACTTCTACACGAAGTACATCACATCCTCATGAAGACCACCTTTCTACAGAGAGCTGGTTGTCAAAATTGACCATTGTTGAGCAATCTAGTATATCAACTCAATTACGCTACATCACTTCTACATATTATATACAAGTCACAAATTATGCATAACATGCACATGCACTCAGTGACTCTACAGGCTACATAGAATTCGAAATACCAGGGATAATCAATGGATGATGGACAATAAACAGATCACACATTGAACAAACAATGAACTAGTAAGGCTTCCTGACACCGCAAGTTGCACATTGACACTGTGGATACCTGAGGATCCAGATGAGGCTTCCTCTCACCATTTCTCACAACAATGACCACAACACCGACATACCAGTCATACCAGGACACATACAATCACAGGAAGCTGTGCCACCAAACACACACACACAGTGCTGCTTTTCTTCATAGCATAATAGATAATAAGTACTACCCACTCTATAGGTTGAGTTTATAGAATGCTTCTACAAACCACTGCGTCCATCAACACACAATGAAGGTATACATACTGTATTATGCTAGTATTCGTGGACACACTTATCAATAGAGATATGTTCGATCAGGCAACTACAATAGGGTAGTATGTTTGTGATAAGCTCTCGAACTGAGTGTTCTTACTGAGAGCATGAGTACTCCACTAGGTTGTGTCTTGCTATAGAATACAACCGGTAGGGCGAAATAGGGTAACTTTTCAAGAGGATAAACCTGTGTAGCCTTAAAACATGCACGTTTATTTCCACCCACACTGGTTGGTAAAACAAGTTAACACACCTTATCCCATTCGGACTTTCCTACCTGCTAAAATGGCCTTCCCCGGATGTTTCTTCCCCGTACCCCCAGACGCTGCAGCTGCTAGACGTCTGTAGTTAGAGTGAATACTTTTGTGTTTGGGACACAGGTCCATTTTCTTGATATCTCTTCTTGAACTCTGCAAAATAGAGGAAAGAGGCGATGATCAACCAAAAAGCTACCGAGAAATGCAAAGGCCAATTACTGGGCAACCTCAAGTACGTACGTACCAAATCTTGGAACATTCCTGTGCGTATACAGTGGTGATTACGATGTGTATTAGCCTTTAAGGTAGACACGGATAGACTTTAAGATATTCTACGCGTACCACGACTATTTCTTAAGTCACACACAGTAACCGAACTACATACTAAGCGAAAGAGGGCAGCGATGTTACAATAATATTAGTACGGGCGATCGAACCATAAAACGACAGCCATTTTTGGTCAGCTGACCGACACACGCAAAGGTCGGTCAAAGGTCGCGGGAAAAAGGCGCGTTTGAAACGGACGAAAATGAGTAAATCAAAAGAAGCAGAAGGTAGCCATACGCATGCGTTATTTGGTTTAGTTTTCACCTTGTGTTTCGCATTTCCGTTATTTCAAGCTCCTGATAAAGTATTCCGGTACATGAGCCAACAGAACCGTCCATATAGTGTTGTGGACATCTTTAACAACCTCCACAAGGAGTTTGGTAAAACGGTATGTACTATTCAAACCATTTGAGGTGATGTTATGATGTCCTTCTCTATTTTTTTAGTGTGTGACACGTGTAGTTGAGCAGCTGTCGAGTCAAGGTAAATTGGTGGAGAAGGTATATGGAAAACAGAAGGTATACGTTGTTAACCAGGTTGGTAAGGCTGCTCTCTCCACCTACCTTTCATCCCAGATGCGCGACACACACAAATGCCGTGTGGTGTTCAGTAATTTGAGTATTCTGTGTGTTAGTCGTGCATTGGCAGACCAAGAAGCTCAAGTCAGATCAACTGAAGAACACGACCACCACATGGTCATGTGCATTGTGAATACAAAATGGCTGGTGATTGTGTTCTTCAGTTGACCCCTTGAGGCTAGCAATTTCGTACGTAACAGCCTCTTATCCTACAATACTGCATGTAGTAATCTTTATTTGGACCAATTACGCTTGTCAATTTGTATAATCAACTAATCATCAAACTTCACGACGTTTCGTCCACTTGGGCTACAGTACTTCAGGAATGAAAAGTTGAAAGCGTTGATGAATTACTGATGAAACAAATTGACATACATTATCAGTCCAAAGCAAGATTATCGACTTAAAATCTGTCTTGTTGGATACTTTCTACTGCACTGCATTTAGTAGTTGTCTTATGTTGCTGGTCCAACCCAAACCTGGGTATACTTCACAAATGTAAACTTGTGCGTGACAAAATGCAAGTTATGAATAGATTGCAATGACATTTTGCCACCAAGGCCTATCTTTGTTGCAAGACCAGCAGGATTTTGACTCGACTGAGTTTAGCATGTGTTGTCACATGCTGTACCATAACTTTCCATTTAGCCGAAATATTCAGTGCTACCAGACCACCATATGGAGGTGACCTTGGGACGCAACTAACAGCCTATCAGTGTGTTATGCAATATACACGGCAGTGTGAACAAGTCTAATTAACTCACACCTTCATTTTTAGGGGCTGGTACTCTGACTCAACTTCCAGTATGTAACGCTCGTCCGATGTATATATATATATATATATATATAATATATATATATATATATAATATATATATAATATGTGTTCCTATGCGTAACTGCAACAATGAATGTATATTATAATTTATAATGCGCTAAAAAATGGCCGATTTCGAACCCCAACAATTAGAAATTGGGCTAAAATTCGTGCACTGAAGTTCCACCGAATGTAATAACTTCTGTGAAGGTTCTTCTGAACATAAGAAAGACCCCCAAGTAATTTGAGTGCGGAGGGGAAGCAGCTCCACGAGTTTTTGAACTGCAATATTAGGTGTGGTGTACATTACTAGAGTCATATTCAGGGACCTGACCACACGGGACTAGTTTGATCCTAGTTAGGTGGGTAGTCTCTCTTCACGCAAGTTATTGTATAGGCTACACTCTACTAGTGTTTCCCTGGTATTATGGATATGTGGATATGTGTCCTTTCAGTATGCTCATCGTTCCTTATTGTGTGCATGTTGTTTTCATCAGGCACACATTCCTGCTATGTCTGATGATGAAATGAAAGCACTAGAAGCAGAACTATCACAGTTGCAACACGAACTGACTGAAAATGAAAATTCATGCAAAAAATTACAAGAAGGTACGCACACACATACAGAATTACACACACACACACACACACACACACACACACACACACACACACACACACATTCAAGGTTAAAGTATGAATTTGTTTTTCCTATATTATGTTTAATTGTTTGTGTTGTGACTAATTGTGGGATGTGTCCAATCTGTTAATGGGTGTGTCACCATCCATGTCTCTATGTCATTATTGGTATGTTAACATGTGTGCTTAGAATTGTCAGTTCTCAAAAGCAGTCTCCCCACTGAAGAAATACATTCACAGTTGTCCACCCTGAATGGAGAGGTGAATTTCGTAGCATACACAGATGCATACCATACATTCAGTATGTACTGTCAAGCCTGTGTAAGTAAATGTCCTATGATTAGGTGTGATAATTGACTAGTAACCTTTGATGAACTTCATGTAATTCTAAAGTTCCCCTAACCTTAAGCATATGTGTGTGCTCACCTCTTTTAATTTGGAAGGGGAATATATAGTATGGGTGTATACATATCCGCCCATCTACCTACTGCAGCATGTGGTTTTCATATGGTTGTAGTGTAATGGTAAATGATGTGTGTGTTTTTCCCCAGTGTTCTAATTTCCAAGCTCGGCTGGCAAAAATTAAAGCCGCTGCAACCGATATAGACCCGAAGGCTGTGCAACAGACAGAAAAGAGACACAGTGTTGCTGTTAAGGAGTGGAGAAAGAGGAAGAGAATGGTGAGTGCCTTCCTGATTGCATTTACCCCTCAAGATCAATTACACCCTGCTACCAGCTAACAATTGGCTGAGTGTAAGCTACCTCACTCATTGCAATACATGGGAAATAGCATCATCTATTGAGACATGTGTCTGGTTCACACCTACACAAAGATTCAGGATTGAGGATCCAGCAATGTAAACTATCCACACAATGTATGTACTGTCTGTAGGTGTGAGTTTATTCATTATGTAGTATTGTAAGCTAAACGTATGTGTGTTGTTGTCTTGAACATGCATCTGTTTTCCTTATAGCAACGTCGCGCCTTCTTTTGGCAAATAGGTTGTATCAACCACACACAATCTTGTAGAGTGTGCTTTGTTTCAACATGTACGATTGTATTGTATGGTGCCATCCTGTCACTGTCGGCTGCGTCCAACAGGAGTAGCCTCTTACCCAATCTCCACACAAGTAGTTGTATCTCCTTTGTTGAATACTGGTTCTCGCCGCTTGTTTATATCAGTGCTGGGTGATCTCCACTTGAGTGTTCAACTACAGTGGAACCTCTCTATAAAGGACACATTGGGACCGGCTAAGTTGTCCACTGTAGAGAGGTTGTCCACTCTTCAGAGGTGAAAAATGTATTAACACTATAGGAAAGTTCATTTTTGGGGGCTAAGAAAATGTAATTTGTAGGGAGGTATTTTCTATGTTGTCCTTTATTGGGAGAGTCCTTTAATAGAGGTTTCACTGTATCTTATTAAATTCTCTGTCAATATAAGACTGAATGATACAACTTTCCTTCAACTGTATTGCAAATAGCTGCAAATATCAGCACAACAGCCACACTGTTCTGTATACATACATACACAGTGCATGTTACAGTATGTCTCATGCAGTGTGCATGTTGCCTTTCTCGTTCATTTGTCACTGTTGCAGAGTATGGACATGGTGAATGCCATACTGGAGGGCTACCCGAAATCAAAGAAGGAACTATACGTGAGGATAAATGTGTTCTCTTCCCAGCTCTACTGTAATCCTTATGAGCAGTGTGATCTAACAAGGAAGGATTCCGCTTTGGGAATACATAATAGGTGATGTAGGGACAATGTAATGAACTTTTGAACCTTAATAATCCAATACTCTTAGCAACAAATAGTGTGTGTTATTATTTTTATAGTACTGTATAAACTTCAATGGGACTGTGTCTTAGAATTTGGCTAGATTACAAAGGACATTTGATTATAGAGATGTTGGATTGTGAAGGTCCACCGTAGGGCCTACTGGTCAATATTTATATCACATTATGCATTGCTACATTGATCCTCAATCAGTCAGAGGGATTTTAGGGTCTTAATAAGAAGGGTCTGTACCCTTGAAAGTTGCCCAAGATACAACACTGTTCATGAGGTGCCAGGCACACTTGGTTGTAGATGCACATGGGATTTGGGATCCTTTTACATAATCTTTACTTGTGTGTCTCTCATTCAGGAAGACATTGGTATTGAGACAGACGAAGATGTCGGCATCACGCTGTCTTCAAAGTGACTGTGATATGTGTACAAACTGTACAATTCACCTCCTGAGTGTATGTATGTGTGTGTACTACTATCATGTGTATATACGTATATTGTGTATTGCGCCTGGTTGTTTTAAATTATCTCACCTAACACAACTTCCTCTTGTGCGCTGTTAACATTTATATTTTTATATACATGTATGTACATGTACAGTATAGTACTTTTCACCAGTGATTACTATTATTCAAACAGAATTATTATAGGAATTATTATACATACATGTTATACTGTATTATAATAATCTGGACTTAGATTGGATACAGGTGTGGATGAGTCAGCGATGTCTATTATCCAATGTCATGCACAAACGTTTAAATTCGACTGAGATGAAAATCTGAACTTTAAATTAAAAAGACAATTATAGATGGCTTGCATAAATATGGAGCGGGTTAAAGATCTGTAATGTGACTTAGTGCTGCATTTCACACACTATGTATGTACATATGTTTAGGATTAGCACTGTCAGTTATAGAACAGTTTGTCATCTTGAGCTCGGGAGTGGCAGTGAATGAGTGGTGCTATGTACTACGGGAGAGTATGGCGGGTACCACCCCAAGGTAGATAACGAGGGTTAGGGCCAGGGTTACAATAGCAACAGAAGCTGAAACGATTAAAATGATTTTTGCTACTTTCAGGAACTTCTCGGCCTTCTTTGTACTCCCTTTCTTCATCTCAGCTGTAGCCTATAAGAAGACAACAAACAATAATACTAAAATTATGCTGTCATGCTTCTTTGCAGTGCTTTTCACAAGAACAGTCTCAGTCTGTATAACAACATGTCTTGTGAGTAAAGATGTTCCCACAGGTAGCATAGAATTACATTGGTTACGAAATATTGTATAAATGTATATACCTTGTGGTATGTAGACTCCCACATCAATACAATTACACGTATTCTATTATACACATTGCATGATACAACATGTAGAACCCAAGTATTGAGTGTATATATAATATTATGTTTATATTATTATAGAGAAACGTGAACATCTCACGAACGGAACAAGTAATTTGAGTTCAAAAACTTGTAGGGCTGCCCCCCCTCACTCAAATTACTTGGATATCTTTCTTAGGTTCAGAAGAACCTTTGCTGAAGTTAATACGTTCGGCGGAGCTTCAGTGCACGAATTCTAATTGTCTGCGTTCGAAATTAGCCATCTTATTTCGTGCAATATAAATTATAATATAAATTCACTGTTGCGGCAGCCCCTAAAAATCTCCATCCCATAAACATAATACTATGTACATGTGGAGCACAAACAGTCACATTTAACAGTAAACACATACAGGTCAACTACACGAAACATACAAAGCGTAAGTGTTCTAACTTTGCAAGTACAGTATAGTAATGTACACTTTGGGTGAAATTCTGTTATAGTAGCATGAAAGTAGGTGCTTTCAAGATGTTAGGTGATAAAAATTAATTACAGCAACATTGCTAACATGTCCACATAACATACCTTGATGCTCAGAATTAGGGCAACTAAAGTTAACGGCGAGGTCCACAGGAACAGGAGAAGTAGAATGACCGCCACTACTGTGATTTGCCACTGCATGCAACCTCGTTTCGTATCTTCCGATTGGGTGTTTGGATTGGGTGTAATCTACATGCAAAGCACACAAAACACACCAGCATGTAAAATGCCAACGGACAAATGTACATGTGCACATTATGTACAGAGTAATTTCGATATTAAAAGTGACATGAAGGTTATATAAATTAATATGCATAGGGTAAAATGAGGTATTTCAGGACACTGGGGAAATTTGGAAAAATAACGGTATTAACCCTACATGAATGTTGGGATTCACCAACAAATTGCTGCACGTACCAAATGTATGCTGTATCATATGAGTATGGTTACTTGTGCGCACCAGGCTAGCTGCGTGCGAGTCAACACACACGAATTTTCACAGTTCAATGTTATCAGCGTGTGTGCTATTATGTAGCACGGCGCTGCGCCGCAATGACGGGTCCGGGCAACTCACTATC
Organism: Chondrilla cf. caribensis; assembly: GCA_964020155.1. NCBI lineage: Eukaryota > Metazoa > Porifera > Demospongiae > Chondrillida > Chondrillidae > Chondrilla > Chondrilla cf. caribensis. Next base: position 3,295,662 of record OZ026569.1, read on the forward strand.
ACTTGTCCCGGAACGAACATCGCTGCCATCCGAAGATCGTTGATTTTGTCTCGAATGTGTCCATCTTCTTCCGTGATAGCTGCAGTGAAAGACGTAACGTAACATCACCTTCTGACTTAATCTCTTTCCCACTCAAATAAAGACAGAAACAGCGAAGGTTGTAGGGTGCGACTGAACGACGCGAAGAACTGTCGCGTTTCAGCTTTACTGAACACAATTACAAGACACATAATATACTCTACTATGTGGATTGAGTCAATTCGTGTACACTTCTCAACAGTAGATAAACAGCGAAACGTGTGACCGTGGAATAGACAGAGATACTAAACTCACATGATGTATCCGAGTCAATTCTCGGTCTACCTTGAGTAGTCGTTTCTGTCATGTTTTCAATCCAAGTGTGTACCTTCTTCTACCTATACACCCTTCGATTCGCGGTCTCTCCCTCCCTTCAAGACTGCATACTGGTGTGAATCGCGTAGGTTTAATAGCAGCCCGCGCGTGCAAATCGGGCGCTCACTCGACGCGTAAGGTGTCAATGAATATAATTAACAACGCGCAAATTATTAGTCTCTGAAGTTCTGTCGACACATTTGGTGGCGTCTATTGTGTTCATGTTTACACAGCATGTATTCTATAGACACCATATACCTGTATACTGTATATGTATCTATTGAATACGCATGTAAGCTCTCGCGTTACTTTCATGGACTATTGTGTTATCACGCAGAAGAAAGTGGGGGTAATTATTACCTATGATGAGTGTCTTTGATAAGCAGAATGACTATTGAATTGAGATAGTGTACACATACGACCAAGACTGGAATAACCCCTCCAAAGAGATAACACTGACACTGACACTCTAGCATTGAGCTATCGATACAAGTTATTGTTGGTGTTATCTGTATAGATGGGTGATCCAACAACAGAAGACAGATGTCACTAGCATAACATTAGCAGTGTCTAAAGACGCCCATTTCAAGGTAACCTGCTGTTCCCCTGACTGAATTTATGTTATTTTGGTGAGTGTCGTATAATTACATTCATAGTCCAACCATGAATAACATTATCTCCTCGTATGAATGCATAAACAGTATCAACAACATCTACCATATACGGAACGAGTACCAATTTTGCATACCAAACCACCATTTAAGTAGTAATATTGTGTATCCAGCTGTCCATCAACATGGTGAACTATATTTCAAATATGGCCAAGAGATGTAAGAAAGCTATGTTTAGCTAAAATACTAGTTTCTCCCCCAGATGGTTGTCTGTGTAAGATTCCCTTGTTTGACTAACCACAAAACACAACCTAACCTTATGCCTAGCTTGAAATGAAAATTCATGTGAATACTTGGTGAACGGGTGTGTACAGCTTTGGGAGTTACTTACAGACATCACAATCTATTGTACATTAATCTAGTATTTATCTGTTGTGTATGTGATTCAACTAACAATTGCATGGATTTTCCCAAAACATGTATTACGCCCTGTTGCTATTTCCATCCTTCGGGAACACTGCAGCATACGTAGCTATATCTACATCACATTTTGATTTTCTTACCGGTACCCCATAAATAAATACACCATACAAGCCATTGTGCTGAATGATATTATAACAGAGAGTCAGAACACTAACTTGAAATACTAGTACAGAATTAAAGAAAAAAACACCACACAAATTGTTACATGGCCAAAATACGTTAATAAACATAAATACACCTTCGAAGCACAGAAGTTTGAATCTAGCTACTACATCAAGAAATGTCACTTCTTTTGAACACGATTGGTTGCCATGGCATAAATGGCTCCTATGGTGAGAGCTAGCCCGGCAGCAGACAGCACCATGACACTCCGGTAGACACGCTGGTCGAATCTGGTCTGATAGAAAACAGGCTTGCTCCTGTCAGCCTGAAGGAGGGGGGGGGCAGAGTGATTTGAACCACATATTGAACAGAGAATCGATACAACTCACAATGCAATAGTGTCAATAATGACCATTGGTAGCATGGTGGAACCTCTATTACAGAGAGTTGACCCTCTGAATCATTAGAGGACAGCATAGAATTACCTCTCTACAAAGGACACTTTATAAAGCACAAAAATACTTTCCTATAGTGCTAATACATTTTTCACATCTGAAGAGTGGACAACCTCTTTACAGTGGAGAGATTGTCCTGATGTGTTCTTTATAAAGAGGTCCCCCCTGGTGTCCTTTATAGAGAGGTCCCACTGTATTACATTGTGGATTCAATGATGTGTCACATTCCGTAAACTGATTGGCAACACTCTGTTTTACAGAATCCTGTGTAGTACAACAAACCCGAAATCCTCTCCCAACATAAAAGGTTGTCAGAAGGTTAGGTCACAATTTATCACTTTAAGGGTGACACGCCTTCTATTTTTCACCACACCCCTTTCACCCTGCCCCTCGTATCAACTATTTCCCCATTTTACAGTCACAAAACCGAACCTAACATTACCACAGCCCCTACCATAGATCAACAACACTGTCTACCCTGCTTTAGTATGGTAGGGCACGAACCAGTAGTAGTGAGTACAAGGGAACAATGTAGGCTAGATGTAAAATGGTATTGTTCCCCATAAGTATTTCATATTTTACTATTCACTAGGTCGATGAGAGGCCTGGTCGGTTGATACACGACTGAAGGTTGATGCCGTAAACATAGGTACTCGAGCCTAGGGGGGGTAACATGGATACTGTCTTAAATATCAGCATCATAATTACCTGAAAAAGCCTTTGAAAAGCTTTAACTTTGTTTGAGAAGAAAGAAGCTTCTGTACCCACACGAGATGCGTATTCCGCTCTTCTGGTTTCCATTTTGTTTAGTAAACGGTCACGTGACTATCAAGTGATCGGTTAAAATGGCCGTTTGGTGGAGGAAACTTGCCATTGCGGGTAATTCGTGTGCTTTGCAACTTTTTTGCCTGTCTGCAAGTTTTTGACGTACTTTCACCTCATATTTACAGGGATTGCTGGTTTTGCATGTGGGAGAACCGTGAAGTATGTGAAAAGCAATCCCGAAACGGCCCAGACCATTCTCAAGTGTTCAGCATTTGCCGGTATATACACGCACGCGATCTGCATGTTGTTATGTCTAATGTGTATGATGTGTAGATCACGTGGGAGAATATGCGAATCGTCACATTGGTGTCGTGTAGGTTGATTGATGCTTGTACAGCAGTATGTCATTTCTGTATGTGCAGGTCTTACCGGTCTGGTTGTTGGAGCAGGTTATGGTGCCTACCGAGGGCGTCCTATGTACATCTATTCCCTGTCTCTTGGTGCCAATCTCTCTGCCATAGCAGTGGTGTTTCTGGGGGTGAGGGAGGTTGTGGTGCAGAGACTGAACCTTGCTGAGGTGGATACAAGAGAGGAAACATCCGGATACATATCAAGCGCCACCAGTGGAGGTGTAACAGGACTGGCAACAGCTTCTGTCGCAAGTGAGTCGCTGTGTTACACTACACACTATAATATAGCAGGTGAATCAAATGTGTATGTGAAACATGCATACATTAAATACACATGTCTCCAAAGTACATATTTTGATAATTTTATTATTCTCTCATATCCAACATAATTAATAATTATAAATTCGTTTGTTTACTTAATGATGTGGAATATCTGCCAAAGTCATTATTCTGTCACATTTTTCTTTTACAAAACACATCTTGTTGGATAGCATTAGGTCCGTACCGCTACTAAGGAGTGCGTACATGCATCAGTATTTGCTCTAGAATGTAACACATGGCCACTAGAGTGGCCATGGTGACCAGCAATGAAATTTGTCATTTTTTATGGTCACCACGAGGCTTATAGACCACCCAGGAGGGTGTGCATACATCGGAGTTTGTGTTGATAAGTTGGATATGGACATTTGCCTCATTATACTCCATGAATTACAGCTATTAATGAATTACATGTTATACACACTAAATATACCTACATACATTAACATGCATACACTGAACATACCTATGTTAACATGCATACACTGACATGTATATACCCATTGTGTTTACTTGCTTAGGGCTGGCAGGGCTCTCTGGGCTTAGCATTTTTGGTGCTCTGTCTTCAGTTACAAGTGGTGCACTCCTTGGAACTATTGGTGAATGTCCACATACCACACACATCTCACGTACAAGACTACATTGGATGGTGTAAATGGACCTTCAATGATATTCAATGTATAAAGGATACTTGTGTGTATAAAACCCATGAAAACTTATAATGCTTTGTCAAACCTCCTACTTTGAAGCGATTTGTTATGTTAGTTTGCTTGACCTCAAATATAAACACTGTGTTCTCTGTTCTCTTGTATGAATCATGTTGCTATCCTTAAGAAGATTATGTTTCTTTAATCCTAAATCTAGATTGCATCCTGTATAGTTCATTTATTCCTTGTTCTCGTGTTGTCCAGGTCAGTACGGCTGGAACAAGTGCGATGACTGGAGAAGAGAGAAGGCCATTGCACTCCACTATCCAGAGCTCTTTGAAGACAAGGGAGAACGTAAAAAGTGGTCTTGGGTGAGTTTTGTCCAGTTTTTACGTCACATCTGGGAGAACTACTGGTAAAGTGGTATACAAGTACATGTGTCCAGATCGGTGGCAACATCTAAGTGACTTACAGGTAACATATCCTATTACTGGGTGCCTTGTGAAGTAGCTAAGGGCCTTCCCAATTCAAATAAGTTTCCATAACCATAACCATCCCTGGGATCCCTATATGTGACAATTGATTAATCAATTAGCCACCAAAGGTCAGCAAGTGGCTGATCAGGATGCATGTAATTGATTGAAATGCTTGATTTCATCTATGAAGTGATTAAAATACTCCAACTTCCAGCCAATAACTGACCCTAAAGTTTCAAAATGGTTATTTAGTGTGAGTAGTACATTGTTATGACCCTCAATAATCCTTCAGTCGTCTGGCTTATGTAATGGCAATATACTTACTGTTTCATTTGGATAGTATTTCATCCAATTTGGACAATTCATTACTGTATGACTTGTTCGTCTACAGAAAGCATTTGAAAGGAAATTTTTGGAGTTTGCACACAAAGAAAGTGGTTATTCTTCTGTCCAACAAGAAATATTGGCTTTGGAAGATGCTATTGCCAAAGAGAAAGCTGCAGTTGAGTTACTCAACCAGACACTGACGGAGGGATACCTCCAGGAAGCCAGAGAAGTGACAGCACCAGATGTGGTAGATACTCCAAATGTAACACAAAACAGAACTCAATCTTGAACTTTTCAATTTATATTGTGTATAATATTACGTGTATGATTTTTATTTCTCACAATATGCATGCAAACAAGTGTTGATATTATTATTATTATTATTATTATTATTATTATTATTATTATTATTATTAATCAAGTATCGATAATAATAAGATTAATCAGAAGTCAAATATCACTCCTAATAAAGTACACTTAAATACATACATAATTCTTGAAATTATGGATGATTCAACAAAATACAGTGCTGTTAGTTTATTAACACTAGCTGGTAATTTGTCCATTATCCTCTGTTTGGTGAAGTACTCACCTACAATTGTAGAGTCCTTGAGTGAATAAAGATGCCGTTGAAAATCCCCAATGTTGAGGGACTTCCCCTTAAACATTTGATGTGTCAATCTCACGTCAACCATTTTGACTGTGTGTTCAGTTTTCCGACTAGCAGACTGTTGTTGTTGTTGTTGCTGTTGTTGTTGTTGTTGTTGTGTGAGAGGATACTCCCTTATGTCAATTTTAACATGAGACAGCTTAAACGTCATCCATTCAGCAAAGAGTAAGAGTGGCAGTACAGTCAGTCTATTGAGAGTGACCATGAACACTCTACCAACAGAGCGTGGTGCAGATGACAACAGTTTTAGAGATACAAACAACAGATAATACACTCCAATTGTTGGGAATAAGAACACGGACATGCTGAGGAGAAGAGTTCCAATTGTGAGTTGACTGGAGTCATATTCGTACGAGTCCAGACGTTGGCGAAGGGGATTCCACTTCTTCCCGAGGAAGAGCCGCAGAAGAGCAAACAGAGTGGAAACTTGCACAGAATACAGCAGAGCAAATATGTTGTAGAAGGCCAGTATGTACCCTACAGAGATCTTCATCACATCTAAAAGAAGGGAAATTTGGACACTTATGCCTAAAACACTCAGCAGACCAAACAACAACCAGACTGATGCGAAAAAGTCTTCCCTGTATTCCCCGAGCACGAGAGTTTCAAATGACATCTTCCACGCCTCGAGAATTCCCAAAATGTGTCCCCCGAGAAACAGAGTGAGAGGTGTGTTGAGCTTGAGCCCCGCGGGCGACCCCATCAGCCACTGGGTGCCATTCTTGGTGACATTGATACTCATAAACGTGAAGTCGACAAAAAATTCGTCACAATACTTCCTATTATTCGCCTGAGACAAATAAACCCATGTCAGTAATCCGCAAAGAGAATCTACCGAGTAAAATAGAATAGCTACAAAAAACAAGAAAATATTTGCTCGTCTACTATGCGGCCGTCCAAATCCACTGTCTGTTGAACTACACTCATTTGAGTTCGACACTAGAGCCTCTTTCGTACAGTCTAACAGAGTTCGAAGATATTTGAGTCGAAAGACAACTTGTTCGCGCAACAGAGAAGTCAAGGACATGCTTGTTTAGGGGAAGCCCCTAGTACAGAGCTGCGGTCTGACTATTGTCTCCATGACAACGAAAAAAATGTCTTCTTAGTCGTTCCGGCTTGCGGCAGGACATGTATGTGATGCAGTAATCGCTGTGGTATAATATCGGAAATGAGCACTAGAAAAAAGGTATGAGCGATTTCTTTGATATGATAATTTGAGCTGGTGTCTACTAACTATTCTTTGCAATTGGGTAGACTTCGAGTCCTTTTACTGTGGCCAGCTCCACTCAACCTGAATCCAAACCGCTATTAGCAGTAGCGCCTCGTCCTCCAACTGAGGTATGGAGGATTCTAGCCTACCAGACTATCTCCTGATTGTACAGTGAAGCTATGAACCGTTTTTCCTCCATGTTCTCTTCTGCAGGCCAAGATGTTGCAAGAAAGGGGACACCCACAGCAGCAGCGATTGTCTCCCAGCGTGAGTGGAAGGAACATCATTCCAAAGTCTGATCTTCCGAGCACGTCGAAGAAGGCGCGAATTTTGCCCAAATTGGAAGTTAAGAAGGATGCTTTCTCAGGAAAGAAGGTTGATAGAGGAGATATAGAGAAGCAGAAAAGCGGGCCCACTTTCGTTCCACATGTTCCAGCAAAGATTGGCATTGTTGGCTCACTCGGTACCACCGGACAAGTAAAACTATCCCGACGAAAACCTCCTCAACCGAACGTATCCAGTTTAGCAGACAAGACACATGATAAGGTTCCAAGATATTCGAGACCGAGAAAAGTGTCCACTATATCGAGCCAGGTCTCGGAGACGGTGTCAGTGAGAAGTGACGACATCTCGCACACAACCATGCAGGACATGTACGTCTCGAGGATCGAACAGAGGTACTGCAGGGGAGAGAGGGGGCAATTGTACTCCCCCGCTTCTCAGTCTGGCAGAACAGACACCCGTCTCACTGGCCTCACTGGGGACACTGAGGTAGACATACTATCAGTGGTCTCTTCAGCTACAGGCAGTCAGTTGTCCGCTAAGTCCAAGAGCAGTGCACAATTCAAGGGAGAAATAGAGCGGCCTGTGTCTGATGTGAAGAGCCCCTTTGAGAGCTACAGTACTGCAAGTGCTGGAAGCCTTCGAGATGCAAATGTGAAGCCATTTGCTCTACAAAGTCACTCATTTCAGTCCAAGAGCTCTGAACATTCTCAGTCAGTATTTCCATTGCAGACAGGGAGACACTCCTCCTCTCACAGTCACTCCACGGCCTCGTGTGGCATCCTTCATGGCAGTTTGCTCAAACTGAATGTTGATCTGACCCAACTTCAGCAGATCAAGCCGGCTTCACCTCCAGGTGGTAGTGTTCACACTGAGCCGATCTCAAGTGCCAGCTCTTCTTGTGTCGTGGAGAGTGACAGAGACAATGAAGGTGTAATTGACAAGGACTTGATACAGAAGGATACAGTCAGCTTATCTGGGAGCGATTCGTTGCAGAGCTTGGATACAGGCAGGCGAGAATCAAGGAGTAGTCTTCTGGATAGTTTTCTTCCCTCTCCCGGTAACACTCCCCACCATCAGCCCTCTCTGTCTTATGGCTTCCCTGAAGAGGTCCATACTGTGAGATCCCCTACATTCTCCTATAGTACTGAGTCTGGTAGCTGTTGTGTATCAGAGACTGGGGATACAGTGGACCCCGAGGGAGAGTCTAAGGATGATCTTTTCGATGACACACTGGATAGCCGTACAGGGACGTCTCAGGAGAAGGCTGTGCTGGGTGGGGAGTCTGTAGGTGAGTTGCTGACGGACAGAGTGGAGGGCAGTACAGAACAGTCAACCAGTGGAAGTACTCTGGATGCTGGAGCTGAGGATCAGCACACTCCAGTGTCTTCCGGATCTCTCAATACTGCACACCGCCCCTCCATTTCTATCCAAGACACGTTCTCGACTGTGGAAGGAAGCAGCAAAAGCGGCCCTTCCTCGGTTGATGATCATGGGCCCACTTCACATCGTGCATACAGTCCCTCCACTGTGGCTGTGACATCCGTGGACCCCTTTCACCACCCTCCTACAGAATCACTGTACTCTTCAGAGCAAACCACCAACCTGCCTAGCCAGAGGCCCAGCATTGCACTGTCTTCTGACCTGGTTCAGTTGTCGTCCTGCGCCACAACACCGTATTTGTCTATGGACGAACAGAACAGCAGCTGTCCCCAATCAGAGTATGGGGATTTCCCTGGGAACTTTGAAGATTTTAAAGATTCTTGCATCACTCCAGCTACAGCTAACACCCCATCTGTTGTCAACATTGCATTTGACATCGAAAGAGAAGTAAATACAAACAGTAGACAGAGTTCCCTCCACTCTGACATCTCCGACAGAGAGAGTGCAACACCAGAGAGCTTGCAACCTGCTTCAAGAGAATCCATTCACTGCCACCACAATGGGGTCCTGCAAAGTAGAGTGGATGGGATTGGGAAGAAGGAGTCCATCCCAACAACTCTCCCTTCCTCGGCTCTCATTTATGATCAAGTTGTGTCAGATTCAGAGTACGGGTCAACTCCTCAGCTAAGACCACAGGTGATTGTCTCACAAGACACTCCTCTGTATTTGGATCAAGTCACCTCTGAATCCGAAGGACCATCAAGTTCAGACTTGAACATAGCCATTGCACCAACTCCCGATAAGCATAAAACTGACATGTTACAGCCAGTTCTGGAACAATCCTCTTCTTCTTGGTCCACACAAGATGACATTGAAGGACCAGTCACAGTTGATTCTTCATCAGAAGGTCCTTCCAGTGGCATGCAAACAAGGGGAGAGAGTCCTGGCATGGTGGAATCGCACTCGCAGCTTCTCAAGACTGAGACTGTAAACCCACCAGTCATACCTGGTTCCCCCAGTCCACCGCATCGAATGCAAGATGAAAAACCAGTGACTGACATCCAGGACTTTTCTACCCGCAGTTCTTCCATGGTTTCAGATCATCTTGACGAGAGACGTGCTTCTCCTAAAGAAGTGCTGATGAATACAAGGTCCTGTGAAAAAGTGGTTGATAGTGTAAGCTCCTTTACAACAGCAATAAATGTCACTCAGGATCCGCAAAGTGACCTGGAACCTGGTACAGTTGGGCCATCACACCAGCCCTTGTTTGGGACAAAAGAGCAGATATCTTCTGTCAGTGATGTTGAGCACTTGTCTAAGAATATCCCTTCTTCCACTCCACCTTTCCCCCATGCCACGCCTCATCCCCACCCCCACTCACCTGGGGATACCTCCACTGGAGTTGTTACCCAGCCGTTGCACCTGGACAACAGAGGTGCTCACTATCGGCTTGATGCAGGTGATATTCTCAAAGAAGGAACCAGGTATTCAAAGGAGTCTCTAGCTGTGAGTATGCATGAATGTACATATGCACATGTGTGTATAGTGGAACCCATTTAAAAATCACCTTAGTAGTTGGCATTACGTGCACCCAATACCTGATACAGTACTTCCAATCCCAGGAAATCCCATACTGTATTACACTGTATGCTTTGAACGTGAGAATTTAGGACCACCTCACAAAATGAGTATTCACTGTGTTTGGATGCATCCATATGTACATATGTGCATACGTACATTTGTACGTATGTGTATACATTTACGTACATATGTACTTGTATGTTCGTATGTGCATACATTTGTATGTGCATACATTTGTATGTGTATACATGTACGTATGTATGTACTTGTGTGTTTGATTAATGTGATACTATTAGCACTTCACCCTGGTCTAATGTATACCATTTCTCCACTGTTCTCATATCCAGGATTTCCTGGCTCACAGCAAAGGCCCTGTGACCCTCACTGACCTCATGCATGTAAAAGGAGAGTCTCTTTTCACACCAAACAGAGAGAGTGTAACAGAGCAGCTACAAGGAGGCCTTGTTTCTCTCCAGTCAGCAGACGGTCGGTCTACTTCAGATAAAGTATCTGGCAATAAGGTCTTACTTCTCTCCACATCATCCTCAACTGACATTCTGGACAGTGACAGCGTGAAGGTGTGGTGTGATGGTACCTGGTTTTTTTTTTTTTTTTTTTTTTTTTTTTTTTTTTTTTTTGTGTGTGTGTGTGTGTGTGTGTATGCACACTGTTATGCAGTGTGAGTAGTATACGCTGAAGTTATACTGTGTGTACATACGTATGTATGTACGTACGTACACGTATACATGTGTACGTATGTTCCCCTCTGCAGGCGTCTGGTGGGAGATACAACATTCACCATTTCTGTAGCATACCTGCGATGCCGTCCCTACTGCCTCCCAACCTCCAGGTCCTGTCCATGAGGACGCACTCCACGGTGGAGCCCAGCGTCAGGAGCGAGGACTGGGTAAGTGTTGGAGCAGTCTACCATACCTGTGTGTGCATACCTACAGTACATACAGTATAATACTGTAGAGTCATGATAATGTAGAAACTTGTGGAACTGCACAAACGTACATACATACGTATGTATGTACATTTGTGCAGTTATGTACGTACGTATGTGATGGATATGTGGGAAGACCAAAGATTCACACACATGCACATACATACATATAAGTACACACATACACAACACATACACACATATGCATGCACAGGAGGGTTGTGAAGGTTCATATCAGTTTTATACACCTCCGTTAGAAGCCGCCCTCATCCTTGTACCCGCCCCATGCTCCGTCTCCTAGTAAAGACTCAACAGTGACACACACCAGTAGGGCTCAACTCCTCATAGATTCTGTTAAACCACCTCCAAAGATTGAGCCCTCGAGAAGCGTTGATGCTTTTAAACCAGTTCAAACAGCAGAGAAGCGTCCTCAAAAGACACAAGCAGAAAAGAATGTACCTACAAGTGAGGACGATTCCAACTTGACCATCAAAGGACTGCAGCTACAACCTGAAGGCAATGACCTGAAGTGAATACCTGTGTGTGTGATGTGTGGTGTGGTGTTGTGTGGTGTGTGTGATGTGTGTGATGTGATGTGTGGTGTGGTGTTGTGTGGTGTGTGTGATGTGTGTGATGTGTGGTGTGATGTGTGGTGTGGTGTGTGCTATGTGTGTGATGTGTGTGATGTGTGGTGTGGTGTGTGTGGTGTGTGTGTGATGTGTGTGTAGTGTGTGATGTGTGCAATGTGTGGTGTGGTGTTGTGTGGTGTGTGTGATGTGTGGTGTGGTGTTGTGTGGTGTGTGTGATGTGTGTGATGTGTTGTGTGATGTGTGTGATGCGTGGTGTGGTGTTGTGTGGTTTGTGTGATGTGTGTGATGTGTTGTGTGATGTGTGTGATGTGTGGTGTGGTGTTGTGTGGTTTGTGTGATGTGTGTTGTTGTATGGTGTGGTGTGTGTGATGTGTATGTGGTGTGGATGTTTGGTGTGGGTGAAATATACGTACATATGTGTAGTGTGTATAATATGGTGACATGTGTGGTATGTGTACATACGTATGTACGTACATACATACGTACTTACGTAAGTATGGTGTGTGTGTGTATACTCAAAGTACATACGTATGTCAGTTGATGTATACATGCTTTACCTACGTACCTACGTATGTGAAGGTGGTGCATAGCATGTGTACATAATCCCATAGCTATCCAATTTACACTCAAACACAAAAAGACACAAATGTACATACGTACATAGTGTGATGTATTAAGTTGAACTTGAACAGTAAATAAACACTGTACCCAATTGGTACTGTTACTTGTTTCGATTTTTAAGATTGTATTTAAGCAGTGGTTGCTGTGTAGCTCTCTCTCTATCTCTGTTGAATTATTGAATTATCGATAAGTTTGACGAACCCGATATATGACACATAGGTATGTATGTACGTATGTATATAATACTGTATGTACTATATTCCTCCACAGCCTGGTGTGGCATCCTGCTCCTCCAAAGTTCAGCCTCCATCCGAGAACAGTTAAGAGGTTCTTGTTTCCCGACTACAAAGGACTGTCAAAGGAGGAACGGAGGAAGGCGGAGGAGAAACCAGAAGAAGAGGACGAACTGGCGAGAAGACTCAGGTTGGTGTAAAACTGTCCAAGTTGTGTTTTGTGTGCTTCAGTCACAGCAGACCATCCCATAACAGATACTGCATATATGTATGTACATACGTATGTATGTATGAAAATATACACACAGTGTGGGAGAATTGAGTTGGAGTACTCCTTATCCTTAGATAGCTTATTTTATATACTGTCTCTCCTGCAGCTACAGTTGGGTCCATGTACATCAGGGTAGTAGAGGTTACACATGTTGATTTACTCTTGTGCTGGGTACACTGTCTGGTTGGCTACCAACCCGTTGTGTGGGAGAGTGTTCAATCCACTGGTCAAGACAATGTTGCGATGTTTACGCTGATCCTAATGCAGTTCATGACCCCAGGGTTGCCATCCAGTAGGAGTGGTCTCTGTTATTTGTAGTGTACGTACTCACAGTACATGCGTGTTTCATGGCATTTGTACTTTATGTAGATTTGCTACGAGAGCCTTCAAATCTCTCAATGACCTCACAGCACCTGATCAAGGAGGAGAAAATGTGGTGTCTATATGTATACCGCATGCTGAACAGTACGAACGTTTGGGAATGGATGATGATAGCACAGAGTCTACCTCCTCGTCAGAGAGGAGTACAAAGGAGGTCCTGAACGGTGAGGGTGACAGTGGATCCACTTCTGTCTCACAGGAAAGCCCTGAGGAGGTAGTCAAGGCAGCTGAGCTGGAAAAATTGAGGCCACCACAGCCCGCTACAAACAGATTACTAAGTCTGAAAGATCTCCAGCAATCTCAGTCAGTAGCTTGTGTATATTCAAAAGTGTGCATGTTTTGCTGTGGAAGGGCGCTATGCTGTTTATTTGTATTAGTATGAGTGTTGTTGTCATAGTATTGTTTGTTTTGACACAGGTTGACAATATCAGCACCTGTTGTAGGAGCAAGTTCTCATTCTGAGCCTTTTGAGGGCAATTTTGAGTCTCTTCTTGAAGAGGTGAGTGTTGCTGGTGTGTGTGTGTGTGTGTGTGTGTGTGTGTGTGTGTGTGTGTGTGTGTGTGTGTGTGTGTGTGTGTGTGTGTGTGATACTGGTGGAAGAGCCTGTACAGACATGCATATGTACGTACATATGTACCTGTGCATGTGTGCAGTGTATTGTTATTATACTTATGTACGTACGTACATACATACGTACATATGTTGATACACACATGTATGCATACGTATTTGTAGGTTTCCCTGTTGAGGAAGCAGTTCCTAGAGCAGTGTTCTCTGGCGTCGGGCACCGATCGCGAGGACATCAGTGACATTGTGAGAAATGACTCCAAGCATCATAACCAGCATGCATTCTCATGTTATCTGATCATTCGTTTGCACTCACACACACAGTAATACATACATATGTACGTTCATGCGTGTCTATGTGCATACGTATGTGAGTATACTCCTGTACATGTGCTGTTTTTCGTGCAGGCTTCTACATTAAGCAGGGTGGAATCAAAAGGTATGTACGTACGTACACATTCGCAGTGTAAATGCTTAGCTAGTTCATACATACATATGTACCTACATGCTGTAGACACTGTGTGTGTATATTATGTATATAACCTTCCTTGAACGTACGTATGTAGCTCAGTTCAGAAATAGCAAAAGAAGTTCACTAAAAAGGTGAGGTGGGATTTGTAGGGATCTGTGGGGAACTGTGGGGAACTGTGGGGATCTGTGGGGATCTGTGGGGAACTGTAGGGAACTGTAGGGATCTGTAGGGATCTGTGGGGAACTGTGGGGAAATGTAGGGAACTGTAGAGATCTGTGGGGAACTGTGGGGAAATGTAGGGAACTGTAGGGATCTGTAGGGAACTGTAGGGATCTGTGGGGAACTGTAGGGATCTGTGGGGAACTGTAGGGATCTGTGGGGAACTGTAGGGATCTGTGGGGAACTGTAGGGATCTGTGGGGAACTGTAGGGATCTGTGGGGAACTGTAGGGATCTGTGGGGAACTGTAGGCATCTGTGAGTCTGAGATTTGTGTGAATTTGTTGTATATGTGGGGATTCGTGAGGATCTGTAAGTCTGTGGGGATCTGTGGGTATCAGTAGGGATCTGACATGTTGCTGGATGAAACACACACACTGTCAGTTGTCGCTGTCTTTTCCATCAGATCACATTTCGCCAGGCCTGGTGGAGCCGGCAAGAGGAAGGCCAGGAAGACCAAGAGTGCAGAGGTGGGTACACTTGTGCTGCTGATCATGCAGGAGGTGTATCTCTTACATATAGTATGTAAGTACGTACACGTATACATATGTGCTGACACCATACATGTATGCACATACGTATGTACATAGTTGCATAGATGCGTGTAAAATCAGTAAGATACATACGTATATAATTTAACGTCTGTGCATCTGTACGTACATACTGGTGTATACCTATACGGTATGTGTATGTACGTACGTATGTGTTTGTATACATACGTATGTACGTAAATACATATACAAATGATACATACGTACATACATCTACTGAATGTTCTTTGGTTCTATGCTACGAAGCATTATGGCAAACATCGCTTATGTACGTATGTACATGCATGCTGCGTACACTATGTAAATATAATTGTACATACATAATGTATTTAGTTAGCTAGCGATATGGGTAACCTTGCTACAGCTTAGGGCAAGCCATGCACGACGAAAGATTACTCAGAAGCCAAGAATACTCTCAAGGTATGGATATAAACTGTACTCACTACACTGTACTGTGTGAGTATCCTATATACGTACATACATACAGTACATAAAAACGGTATATTAACTGTGTATGTACATACATTTGTGTGAATGTACGTATATAAACTGTGTATATTTGCATGTGCTGTACAATACATAGCCATGTTCGTACGTACGTAGGTCATTCTCCTTTCCACTGATGGTACAAGATGGGCTAGATTTGCGAGATGACTGCGAAAGACAGAATAAAAGGTATCTTGTGTGTATGTATGTGTGTGTGTGTGTGCACTTTGTGTGTACGTACATGTGTTCATTGTGTTTTATGTGTAGGTTGTGTACACATGTACAGTGTACGTATGTTATATGTACAGTGTACGTATGTTATATGTACAGTGTACGTATGTTATGTCATCTTTAGTAAGTGTCCATTCTGTGCGTCCTTCCTAGAGGTGATGTAAATAGCACTGATTTCGTCCCAATTAGCCACTTGCTGGCCTTTCAACAGCTGATTGATTAATCAATTGTCACATTAGGGATCCCAGGGGTACATACGTACCTATGATAGCATCCCTGTCAGTCTCTGTAAAGTTGCCACCAACCAGGATACATGCACGTACACTGTGCATACGTACATACACACATTGTGTAAGTTTTAAATCTCCTCATTCATATGGTGTACTTGTTGCCTGTGTCCGTGCTCCCTGCACTACATATGCTGTACATGACTCTGTACTTGTTGTCTGTGTCCGTGCTCCCTGCACTACATATGCTGTACATGACTCTGTACTTGTTGCCTGTGTCCGTGCTCCCTGCACTACATATGCTGTACATGACTCTGTACTTGTTGCCTGTGTCCGTGCTCCCTGCACTACATATGCTGTACATGACTCTGTACTTGTTGCCTGTGTCCGTGCTCCCTGCACTACATATGCTGTACGTATGTGACTACTGGTGTGTGTACAGGAGGGAGAGACATCTTAGCACTCCTACCGCACAGGACTTTGTGGCATTCATGGCCGAGCAAGGGGCAAAGTGAGTACCAACCTTTACACAAGTACACACTTGCACATACAGTACCAGTACATATGCACATGTACGTATTTGTACAGACATGCATACATACATACGTAGGTAAGTACAGCTACTGTACATTTAGTATGTTTAGAGTACCAGTGTGTACATACGTACATGCATATGTACTTGTAGTGTCTGTGTGTACATACTGTGGAGGTCTTATTCTTATCATAGAGTGCGATAGCACTCTATATGTAGGGATGACGCGAAAACAAAATGGCGGCCCTATACCTCCCATACATTACAATTTCGCAAAAAATCATATCTATGAGATGTGTTCTTTTCAATGCAGTCCTAATACAGATGATCCCCACCAGTGGGCAATGGGAAAATGGGACAAGTGGTTCGATGAGGTGTATGCCGAATACAGAGCAAGTAAGTGGGATGTACGTGTACACCTGTGTTACCTTCCCCGTCACAATCGTCGTACATTCCACAGTTTGGGAGGAGCACAAAAGAGGGGCTTATACGATATTTACTGAACAAATCTCTCAAATGGCATTTCCAAAGTACGTACGTACATAAGTACACATCTAGTTTCCTCCTTCAGCATCCCCCAAGTACTTTATATGCACTTACATACATAACCATATACATTAAATGTACAGGATGTGTACATATCTACATATGTAAGTAATGTAAATACGTATAATGTATTTTGAATAGAGAAAAAGAAGTACACTCTCAGCAGGTAGCGGATAACCAGGACGGTGGAGGAGAGGAAGTCGACCATCCTGAACTTGAGAACTTACACTTTTTCATTCTGTTTGAGGCTCCAGATAGAGTCAAAGTATGTACATACATATGTACTGTACGTGTGTACTGTACATACGTACATATACATGCAGGCCAAGATATACATAGCAGCTACATTTTGTTCATCCTCTTGACTGTTCAACCAACATTTGTCTGGTCGTGTCAATGAACTCTTGCACATGTACGTACGTATACATATGTACGTCACATCACCTCTAGGAAGGTTACTAAGGGTCCATTTCCTGTGCTCCTTCCTGGAGATGATGTACGTGTATCCTGATTAGCCACTTCCTGACCTTTTGGTAGCTATCGAGTGATCTATTGTCATGTCTGGGGGTCTCAGGGGTGCATATGTAGGATATGTATCCCTGTCGGTCTTTTTCATGTTTCCGTAAGTCGGGATACATGTCTGTAGTGTGTCTGTGCCATTAGTAGTACATTTAAATGATGTGTCTGTGCCATTAGTGGTACATTGAGATGATGTCTCTGTGCCATTAGTAGTACATTGAGATGATGTGTCTGTGCCATTAGTGGTACATTGAGATGATGTGTCTGTGCCATTAGTAGTACATTGAGATGATGTGTCTATCCTTTGTGTTGCATCGACAGAGCATTCAAGCAGAGATAGAAAGTCTCGATGGATCCATAAGCTCCGACCCTCCAGTGGACACGTTAGCTGTCCAACTGTGTAGAAGAGCCTCCCTGTTGAGACAGGTACAGTACATGCAGTGTATTCTCGTTAATCCGCCACCGCCTTATCCACCAAACCTTTTAATCCACCACAATTTTCAATTACTAATACAGTGTACGAGTACTATTGAATATCCAGTTTATTTCCCAAACCCATTCACCCACCATATTTTTTGAATTGTGGTAGATTAGCGAGAATACACTCGACATGCACACTTGCATGCACACAGTGTATGAATACTTGCATCCCAGACCAGGTGGGACAGCTATTACATATACGTACATATACAGTACAGTATTTTTAAAACCTTATTATACGTATGTACGTACATTTGTCATGACTATGTGCATATACTCACGAGTGTGAAGGATATTCAGAAGTTTATCAGTTGACTGAGTGTTGTGCACAGTGGGACTGAATGATGTCCTCGTGTGTCCTTCAAGACCCTCTCCTCTTAACGTGTGTAGGTTGGTAAGTTGAGATCATCCAAGGAAGACCTAGACCGGTGAGTGGGTTTGTAGAATTTACACTGTGTGCATGTGTATGTATGTACTATCCAGGTGTGTCCAGGTACTGTGTGTGTGTGTGTGTGTGTGTGTGTGTGTGTGTGTGTGTGTGTGTGTGTGTGTGTGTGTGTGTGTGTGTGTGTGTGTGTGTGAGTGAGTGTGTGTGTGGGTGTGTGTGGGGGTGTGGATGGGTGGATGGGTGTGTGGGGGTGTGGGTGTGGGTGGGTGTTATGTACTGTACAGAGAAATATACAAGGAATGTAGCTAGGGTTATCAGCCACATAAGGAGATTAAAAATACTTCATAATTCAGCTCACACCTCCAGCTATGTATGTACGTATGTCTGGCAAAAATATCAGGCTGACACATCCCCTCTCCCATGAGCTATGCCAGAAGGTGCTTAGATTGTTTCTTCTTTTCTCTCCAATACGTATGTACCTATGTACGTACATGCATACTATATACATGACCCGGGATGTTCCAATCATGCAGGTGCATCCAAATTCAACCGAGGTTGGCTGCTGCTTACTTTCAACGACACCTGCTCTTCCTGATACAAAGCAATGAGAAGGTACATACACAAAGTGAAGTCCACGTGAAGTGTGTCACGTCAATACTCACATGTATGTATATGTTGGTGACCTACACCTGTGGAACAGGACGCTTTGAAAGACCTTTCAAGTGTGCTGGAACTAAACGATCACCATGTGCTGGCCTTGCAATCCAAGTGAGTCGTCATGTGCATGCATGAGTGTATACCAACACCTGTTACTGTACGTACGTATGTATGTGTATGCAAATCCAAACACCTGTAGTGTCTGTACATACAAACACCTGTAGTGTACTGTGCATCCAAACACCTGTAGTGTACTGTACATCCAAACACCTGTAGTGTACTGTACATCCAAACACCTGTAGTGTACTGTACATACAAACACCTGTAGTGTAATGTACATACAAACACCTGTAGTGTACTGTGCATCCTAATACCTGTAGTGTACTGTACATACAAGCATCTATTGTATGTACTGTGAAGTATGTACATCTGTGGGATAGCTGCATATGTCCACACAGTAAATATTAAATATGTGATTTAAGCTTGTTGCACTGTGTGTGTACCACTGGGTCTGTGGTCTTCCTTAGGGCAACCCTGTTCCACAAGAGAGGAGCTCTCACGGAAGCTCTGGAACTGATGGACAAGGCAGTGTTGAATGCTCCCAACAACTCTGGTGTGCTCATGTTCAGGGGGCTACTATTGGAAGAGGTACGTATGCACTACATACTATAATAGTGTATGTACTGTATATACTATGCATGTATACACTTACTACGTACATATGTATGTGTATATGTACATGCTACAGTACATCCTGTACTTACAGTATCACTGTGTAATGTATATTGATTAGCTAGTATACTGTATTAATTTATATAAATCTTGCCATCAATACATACAAAGGTGTACACTTGTTTTAGCACTCATGAACTACGTACGTACATATGTATTGGAATACAGGTACAGACTGTGTTGGTGTACATGTACGTACGTAGATGTGTCCTCTGAGCTTTATTCTCCAAGACTGACCACTCACTCACCTCACTCCCATATTTGTGCGCAGGTGGGAGCTGTTGAGAGGGCTGTGGTGGACTATGCCAGAGCCGCTGAACTGGACAGGAAGAATACCGAAGGGCTCATGAAGCAGGCCAAACACTACTACCATAAAGGGTGAGTGAACAACAGCTTCCTATTGGCTTGAGCTGGCATCTACATTTCTGCCTTCTCACACAATTTCCTGTTACATTCAGGGGTACACTTCCTGTGTTCACCCAGTGTGCACTTCCTGTTACATTCGGGTGTACACTTCCTGTGTTCACCCAGTGTGCACTTCCTGTTACATTCAGGTGTACACTTCCTGTGTACATTCAGTATGCACTTCCTGTTACGTACATCCAGGTGTACACTCCCTGTTTCCTCTTGACATTTGCCTTCACTTCACCGTGTTCACAGGCACTACGCAGCAGCTAGTGAAGCGTTCACGGAACTGCTGCAGCGAGACCCTAACAACTCTGATGCAAGGATATACCGCGCTAGAGTGGAAGGAAAGATGGTATGAAACAAACACACTCCACACGAATCCTCACCCATTATGCCATCACATTGTTGCACCACTACATACCAATACACTTACAGTGGAACCCCTCTATTACAAACCTCTGAAATGTGGAAACCTCTACAATAAGGACACCATTCTGTGTCCCAGTGTAGTACTTTAGTGTATTAAGTGACCTCTGAATTGAGGAAACCTCTGTAATAATGATGAACTTAAGTCCCAAAGTGTCCTTAATGGAGAGGTTCCACTGTACATGCACGTACGCACGTTGCCTGTGTGCTCTATGTTCATCACAGGGGAACTACACCACCTCCCTGGAGGACCTGTCAGCAGTGATCCACTTGTGCCCCAACAACTATGAGGCGTTCTTCCTCAGAGCCTGTCTTCTCAGAAGGTGTGGACTGTGTTCACTGGATTGAGACATTGTGTGTGAGAGAGTCGTGACAGCCTCCACCTTGCATCGCCTTTGGTTGGGTCTCTGCTGGTACTTCACATGTATCTCCATGGTTTGTTGATGTTCCTTTTTTGAACGTTTCCACTGACAGGACGCACCCCAAGAAAGCATTAAAGGACTTCAGTACATCCCTTCTCCTGGAGGACTCTAGAAAGAACGTTTCATCTTACCTTCACAGAGGGATATTGTACTCAGAGATGGGAAGGTACATACGTATGTACTGACATACGTACATAAATGTCAATCAAATCTGAAATGTTCTGTGCACATATCCCAATGTCTCCACTCTGTATGTACTCTGTGTACTGTTGAGATCAAGTATGCCATGTACACTTAGTACTCACATGTACATATGCGGATGTACATACGTATGTACAGTACATACGTACACGTGTATGAGTTCACAAATGCTTATTATGCTCACATTTCTTTTCAACATTACTCTGCTTTGCTCATTCTCTCGCTTTCTCTCTCCTCTTCCCTGTTAGGTACGAGGAGGCCTTGACTGACTTCGACATTGTCATCCAAATGGACCCCTCCATTGCCTGTGCCTACGTCAACATAGGACTGGTGTATGCCTACAAGTACGGTGTACCAAGAAGGTCAGCCTACCCTCTGGTGCACCAACAATCTAACATTGGCAGCCACAACCACTACTGTATTTTGGTAGTACAGTGAAGCTTCCTTATAAAGGACACATTGGGACCAGCTAATTTGTCAACTGTAGAGAGGTTGTCCACTCTTCAGAGGTGAAGAATGTATTAACACTGTAAGAAAGTTCATTTTTGGGGTCTAAGAAAGTGTCCTTTGTAGGGAGGTATTTTCTATGGTGTCCTTTATTGGGAGTGTCCTTTAATAGAGGTTCCACTGTACTCACTTCTTCCCGACCCCATCGCACTACTCTGTAGTCTCCCTCCCTTGCAGGGGGATCACGTACTTCACTCGAGCGTTGAAGATGGACCCCACCTACCTCAGAGCCTACCTGTGCAGGACAGAGGCACAGGTGGAGCTGAAGCAGTACAGGGAGGCCCTCAGAGACCTCACCACTGTCATCCACTTGAAACCAGACGAACCATCCTACCACCTAATGAAGGTCTCGTGTGCAATACATACGTACATACACACATGCATGTGTGTATATAAATACATACACACACATACATACATACGCACATGTACACATACGTATATGCACATATACACACGTACACACACATACATACATGCATACGTATGTGTGTACGTATGTAAATGCTCATATACAAGCTATACTTTATACCGGTATATTCTACATGCTATAGGTGTATATACTGTATCATGTCTGTACGTATG
>OZ026569.1:3322970-3342970 GCA_964020155.1 Chondrilla cf. caribensis
TGTGCTTTGTTGTTCTGCAGTATTTTGATGACACGGTCAACGCAGGTCGAGACTACTGTGAGGCTGTTCAGGTTGACCCCAGTTATCACCTGGCACATTTTAACATGGGAAACCTGTACTTCCATCATAGACAATTTAATCAGGTGTGTGTGTGTGTGTGTGTGTGTGTGTGTGTGTGTGTGTGTGTGTGTGTGTGTGTGTGTGTGTGTGTGTGTGTGCATGTGTGTGTGTGTGTGTGTGTGTGTGTGTGTGTGTGTGTGTGTGTGTGTGCATGTGTGGTGTGTGTGTGTGTGTGTGTGTGTGTGTGTGTGTGTGTGTGTGTGTGTGTGTGTGTGTGTGTGTGTGTGGACCAAACGGACATCTTCAATATCTGGTGTACACCTGTCCCTACAGGCAATTAACTGTTACACCAAATCCATTTCTCTACATCCAAGAAACGAGTCACCCTTGGTCAACAGAGCTATCTGTCGCTCTATTCAAGGACACTACGAAGATGCCCTTGAGGACCTAACACGTGCTGGTGAGTACGTTATACCTGAGTAAGGACGCAAGTGGTGTACAGGGGAGAGTGCTGCTCTACATGTCGAGCATACTTCACCTATCGCTTTGGTGGTGTGAATTGCTGAGCCTGCATTGTTGCAGTTCATATCCATAATGTATGTACATGTATACATAAAATGGAGTCATACATACGTACATATACGTGTATCATTACGGGTGGTACTGTGTCAATCTCCACTTCCCTTCAGCTGAGATCAACAGCTATGCCGCTCACATCTACTTCAACAGAGGAAACATGCTCAGAACTCTAGGTCGCTACAGTGAAGCTGAGGAAGACTACACTAAAGGTGTTCACACTTCATAGTATTGGTTGTAGTTGTATGTGTAAGTGTAGTTTGATCCTATCGATGAATATCGGAAGGCCACACGCCACCATGTGTGCATGTCCCTAGATCTCGACCAGTGTGCTGAGACCCACTGAACACAAACGTTTTGGTATAAAGTTCATACAAACCTTCCTAGTACTCCCAACACCAACCAAATGTAACAGTATGGTTATTTATTCTAATGTAACAGTATGGTAATTTATTCTGATGTAACAGTATGGTAATTTATTCTGATGTAACAGTATGGTAATTTATTCTGATGTAACAGTATGGACAGTATGGTAATTTACTCCCATGTAACAGTATATTAATTTGAAATTCTGTTACTATGAAAACAAATGGGAAGTATTTTGGAGGCAGTTCATGTTAAGTGGTTCTGCAGTACAGTGTAGTGTGCTCTTGTTTCTGTCCATGTTCTCAGCTATGTGTGTGTTACATCGTCCATGTTCTCAGCTATGTGTGTGTTACATCGTCCATGTTCTCAGCTATGTGTGTGTTACATCGTCCATTCTTCTTCTTTCACTGCTTTCATGCATGCACACTCACAGCCCTGACACTGCAGCCTGACAACTACCTCAGCAAAGCTGGTCTACAGAACCTTGCAGCACTGAAGAAATTCATAGACTAAACGCCATCGGGCGTTTGAGACTCTCCATTCAAGTTTCATTTTAACTTTACGATTTGATAATTGGGTCTCGGAATTGCGAGACAAAATGTCCGACGGCAACGAACCGGACTATGTGGATTCTCTAAGAGGAGGCAGCGACTACGACAGCTCCGAAGACTACATCGACGCAGTTGATGCTCCCGAACTGCCTCGACTGCTCCAATTTACCGAAATATTTAGCATAAAGAGCTTCGTGCGCGACCACATAGCGACAAGGGAGCATTTTGAGGAGGACGAGGTAGCGGCCATTGTCGAGAGCGCGCGAATTGTGGGACAGGAGAGGGATGGAAGCATCATTTTCATGTGGACCGAACGTCACATGACAGCAGATCAGACCCCGCGCACCCCAACCGCCGGCGTGGATGTGGTTGCAGTTGAGAACGAAGACGCCTTATCATACAGCGTGACCACCACCCTGGCCGTCTACACTCAGCCCAAACCGACCTTTAACCCTCTACACACGTTCGAGGATGACGTCAACGTAGTGGACGCATCCATTGACCCCACCCACCGACTGTTGGCATACACCAGAGTGGATCCAATCGAGGGAGACTTGGTATACCAGACCAGTATCGCTGAGGTGTGTCCCTCCTCGCGGACTTTCAACATCGACGGTCTCCAGGAGGAAAGGTTTCGAAAGGTGCAATTTCTGTATCCGGTGGACGAGGAGATTTCATACGAGCACACTCGAAGCCCCTCCTTCCTTCTGATGATGATTCACGGAATGGGCGTGCTCTGCATTGCCGTGGATACCTCCGGGAAGCAGCTGCGCCAACCGGAGTTCAGAGTCATAGAACACAACAGCATATGGTACCAGTGGGACCCGGACCACCAGTTGCTGTACACAGCCATCTTCTCAGTGAGTGACTATACCACACAGTACACCACATCATTTCAATCAACACTGTTTGTCTATTCTCTTTTAAATGTTTTTTTTTCTATTCTAACTACGTACTACAACTATTTTATTAGTTTTTTACAGTTTTACCATTGTCGCTGTCTTGGTGCCTAACATAGTGGCCTTCTAGCTAAAGGCCTTCAAGTTAAATAAAGTCTACCACCCCACTTACCTACCCACCTACCTACCTACCTGTCTACCCACCTACCTACCTACCACCCCACCCACCTACCTACCTACCTGTCTACCACCCCACCCACCTACCATGGTGAGAGTCTAGTACAACCAAATTCCAATGATTTCCTGTACAAACCAGCAAAATACCCAAAACAGCAGTCTAGGGATCCTTGTACGTATGTAGGTTCACCGTGGTGGACTTTGTGTGCAAGTTGACCACAGTGGACTTTGTGTGCAAGTTGACCACAGTGGAATTTGTAAACACGTTCCTAGTGATGTTGTTATCTTAACTCCCTACCTCGCAAATTTCCTATATATAACTTCTTTTTTGGAACTCCACCCCTTTCCATATACCCAGGAGTCTCAAGACTTTCCCGGGATACTGCATTTCACCTGTAGACACATCATGTCACAGGAGAGCAAGCGGAAAAACAACGAGCTGACAGTGGACGAAGTATTCTCCATGGATCTTCCTCTCGCCATCGGTCCCGATAGTTTCCCCTGTTCAAACTCGTACTTCAAGAACCCAGTAGCCCTGAGCTTGCCCTCCATAGACATCAACATGCAGGTTTTCTCTTTGCTGGAAAAATTCACCTGCGTGTGTCTACAGCACCCTCTCACGGATCGCAAGTTTCAGTTTTTCGAAGCTTCGCTCCCGAAGAGCTTGACGGAGAGGAGTTTCAACAACCACATGGCCAAGAACACCCGGGCTGTGTCATACTCGCTTTACATGCTTCACTCCGGTTTTGTGCTTCAAGGTCAGGGCAGTGTGAGTCAGTCTCCACTCCACCCTCATCGGATGAACTTCATTAACCTCGGCGGACTCATTGCCGTGTACATCCCCTCCCAGATGCTGCACCTGGTGAACATCGGTTCCAACGGAGACGACCCTTCTCATCACATCATCAGCGACGTAGACCTGAGTTTTTCTCCCATTCTCACTCACAGCAGTCTGATTTCTTCAGCCGCCTTGGCGGACCAGTCAGTGATTCTCCAACCTTTGCATTCATACCGTCAAATAGACCAGGCATCCTCCATTTTGGTTGACACCTCAAATGAGATTATATTCAAATGCTCCCTCAATGAGAACAGTTTGTTAGAACTGTTTTCGTCGGTTTTCAGCAGCATTCAGTCCAAAATGAGCTCCCTCTACATAGCTCATGTGGTGCTACAGGATAAGAAGTTGAATAGACAGATGATGGAGCATATTTGCCGCACACCCACTTCGCTAGCCACTCCTGAATACTTGATTCTCCATCTGATGGCATCAGCCTTTGCCACAGTTAGTCAACAGGTGAGACATTTGTGTTGGGAGCACATATACAATCGAATCCGTATCAAATCACACCTTAGAAATTACCTCCCTACAAAGGACACTTACAGTATGAGGAACCAAAATAGACTTTCCTATAGTGCTGATACATTTTTCACCTCTGAAGAGTGGACAACCTCTCTACAGTGGACAGATTCCCTTGTTCCAATTGTCCTTTATGAAGGGGTCCCACTGTGTATATAATTTGTGTTACTTCAAGTTGAATGTTGTGATGTTTATTGTTTGGATGTTGTTTTCATGTTGTGATGTGTATTTTGAGGTGGTGTTGTGACATTCATTGTGAAATGCATGTTTGAATAACATGTATGTATGCATGTTTTATTGTCTACAATGTTTGGTCCTCATACGCATTCGTGTGATCATAGATATTTTTTGTTTCCATGAATTTAGGAAAAGATCTTCATCACAAAACTACTCAGTCCTGCAGATCCAGAAAGACAGTTAGGTTTGTCTTAACTTCTGCTGTCCGAGGCGTATGTACACGTACTCACTACTGTACATATGTGTATGTATAGCTACATATGTGGGGTATACGTGTTACTTGTATGTTTGTCTACTTATGTACATGTACATGTACACATCACTGTATACATTCAGGTGTACATGTACACGTGATTGCATATACGTACGTACATACTATTATGACTCGTGTGCACATATGAATAGTATGAGAATGTTTGACTGTCAAGAGAACTGATTCCATCCTTCTTCAACAGGTGCCATCAAGAAGGACCAAGATGGAAACAGGTGCAGTCAGATCATAGTCACATGGTACGAGTGCATATTCAAACAAATTCAGTCGTTGAAGGATGCTCGCTCGAACGCACCCAACTCCCCAGTTGTCGTGAAGCATTTGGAAGCTTTGCAGCTACACATGATGTGCTCACATCCAAGTGCCCAGCCTCTCGACTTGAAGTCCATCCCCCACTCGAACACAGGTATGTGTACAGTAAACCTCCAACATTATATGGCATCAAATGTACAGTATGTGTGTATGCTTGTGTATATATACATATGTAACATTTATGTGTGCATACAGTATGCGTTGTGTGTATGAACGTATACATATACGTACGTATGTGTGTTGAGTGTAAATTACCTATTAGTTAGCATGTACATACTCCTGGTTAGTACACACTCCTGTTTAGCACACACTCCTGGTTAGCACACACTCCTGGTCAGTACACACTCCTGGTAGTACACACTCCTGGTTAGTACACACTCCTGGTTAGTACACACTCCTGGTTGGCACACACTCCTGGTCAGTACACACTCCTGGTCAGTACACACTCCTGGTTGGCACACACTCCTGGTCAGTACACACTCCTGGTAGTACACACTCCTGGTTAGTACACACTCCTGGTTAGCACACACTCCTGGTTGGCACACACTCCTGGTCAGTACACACTCCTGGTTAGTACACACTCCTGGTTGGCACACACTCCTGGTCAGTACACACTCCTGGTTAGTATACACTCCTGGTTAGAACACACTCCTGGTTAGCACACACTCCTGATTAGTACACACTCCTGGTTAGCACACACTCCTGGTTAGTACATACGTACCTCTGTTTATACATACAATACACTTGACTCAGTCTCTAGCTCATGTATGCTATTAACCAGTACTGATAGTAAGTACCTCTGATAAGAAGTACAGGTATGGTGTGCTCTTCAAGGTACTTACTAAGCATGCACTTATGTAAGTAGTGTATGTACATGAAGTGTCTGTATGTACCGTATGTATGTGTTTGTAT
Organism: Chondrilla cf. caribensis; assembly: GCA_964020155.1. Lineage (NCBI taxonomy): Eukaryota > Metazoa > Porifera > Demospongiae > Chondrillida > Chondrillidae > Chondrilla > Chondrilla cf. caribensis. The sequence continues at coordinate 3,328,689 of OZ026569.1, forward strand.
GCTCTTTGAATTTTGTGTGTAAGACAAACATTGCTCTGTATGTGCCTTCACTAATATGACACTACCCCTGTCCACTCTCCACCAGATGATATCCTCAGCTTTATTGTGTTGAAATTAATAAATTGTATGTTTCTCTTTCCTAGGAGCTGACAGTAAGGCGGTCTCATCGGAAGCGAGGTCGGAAAAGAAAGGCTTCTTCCGTGACCTGTTCTCAAGGAAGAGTTCTAGCCCTTCATCTGCCTCTCTGCAACAGCTGTCTGGTCCAAGCCCAGATATCGCCTACTTGCAGCAAGATCCAGACGTCATCAAGACACTTACCGCACAGCAGCAGTTTCTACAAATGTCCGTGGCCGGTCACTTTGCGCAGAAGCTGGCAGGTATAGTGGATCAACCCACCATCAACCGCATTGCTCAGAGGTACGTTCTGGTTCTTCTCCAGAGTTCAGTGGAACTTCTGTCAACGATCTGGAATGCACTGAGTCTCCCAAACCTCAACATAGTCCAGGTCTCCAGTCTCTCAAGTCCACTAAACACTGAAGAACTAATCCTGTTTCATCTACTCGAAATATTCTGTATGGTACACCTTAATTTGGGGATTCCCCTCCCACAGGGGTTTCATACGCTCTTTGTATCATTGGGATTCCGCTCGATGAGTCCGTTTCTCTTCTTTCAGTACCTCCAAAGCGGCGTGTTTGTCCTGACGGAGCGATTCATGGATCGGATACTCCAGTGCAGCAGCACCATCGAGAGTGAAGTTGTCGTTGAACTCATCCTCCAGCTTCCCACCTCCAGACAATCCATAGCCCTCGCTAAATGGGACCACCCCCTGGGCAGAGAGTTGCTTGAAAGACGTAATAGATTCACGCAGTATAGATCAAAAGTGCAAACCAAAGTTGGAAAAGGGAACTGACATATTGATTTCCTTCGGAATCGTCAATTGCAGGCTGTACTCTAATTTATAATTTTTGATAGCTTATTATACATAGATACATCAAATTTAATTTTTTATCATTATAAATTATTAAATTGCTGTTTCATGCACCTCGTGATCATACAGTTATATACGCTTCAATACTGACAAGTCTCAACGAGCAAGCAACTCTAATAACAGTGACAGTGCATGTGTGCCTATTGACAATCTGCATGTGTTTTATAATTGAATTTTATAATGCGCAAGAAACTGTTCATCACGACAATCATGGAGAAATGAGATCGCATGCACAGTTGACAAGTACTACAGCTATAATAATATACAGTACTCGTCACTAATACTATTTAGTACAAGTACTATCAGTACTGGTTGACATATAATAGGTATATGCATCTAATACAGTACATATATCTATATAAATGAATAATCAGGTATTATTGTGACCTAGCAAACAGATGCACACACCACACTAAACACACATACGCACACACACACACACATGCATACAAACCGCACAACAAACACACACACTCACACAGTACAAGAACACATTCATGCCATCTTAATCTGAACTCAGAAATAGCACCTTAGAGTACATTTCATCATATGCAGGTTATCAAGTATGAAAACATTAGAGAGCACCTTACTATGTACTTGCTAACACAAAACTATGTTCACAAAGAAGTAAAATATCCACGTCTGAGATATATGTTCACAGATCCCAGCATTGTCTACTTTGCTGGTTCTAAGTCTGGCATTTTCTCATCGTCACTGTCCTCGTTATCTGCATCGCCCTGTGGGGTGAGTGTGTGTGAAAGTGACTAGTGTGTGTGTGTGTGTGTGTGTGCGTGCGTGTGTGTGCGTGTGAAAGTGACGTGTGTGTGTGTGCGTGTGTGTGTGTGTGTGCGTGTGAAAGTGATGTGTGTGTGTGTGTGTGTGTGCGTGTGTGTATGCGTGCGTGTGTGCGTGTGTGTGTGTGTGTGTGTGTGTGCGTGTGTGTGTGTGTGCATGTGTGTGTGTGCACGTCTACTTGTGTACATAAACACAAATAACAATACCAACAACAATCACTAACCTCTGTGTCTGCTTTCGGATTAAGATTGTTCATCATCTAAAGAGATTTGGAAACAAATTATGCATCCAATACACCAACACACGAATATATCAACACACACACACACACACACACACACACACACACACATCACTTTCACATACACGCACACACACACACACACACATCACTTTCACACACACACACACACACACACACACACACACACACACACACACACACACACATGCACACACACACACACACACACGCACACACACACACACACATACACGTCACTTTCACACACACACACACACACACACACACACACACACACACACACACACACACACACACACACACACACACACGTCCTCACTGATTCAAAATCTTCATCTTTGTACATATCATCATCGGAGGAATCATCCTCATCCTTCCACTTGCCGAAGTCAACGTGGATGAAATGAAGCTTAGTTGCCGCAAGACGAGGCCAGAATGGTGCATGTTTCTCTTTCTTTGACAGAATCAACAAGAGTTCCCGATCAGTTCTGCGTTTCTTCGACTTTTCTGGTAAGACCTCACCAAACAGCTCGATATTGAAGAAATACTTGTGTCTCTCTTGAGACCCTCCCATGCACCTGAATGAACAGATCCCAGACACGGGCTTACAGACCATCACATATCAGCTATATCATCATTCCCTATTAGGGGATTACCCAGAAATATCCCCCTCCACTACAAGCACATAAAACTTTACACTAATACTTTAATTTTAGTCCTTACTACAGAGGTTTTCTCAATTCAATTCAGAGGTCATACACTACAGTACTACACTGGGACACAGAATGGTGTCCTTATTATAGAGGTTTCTGCAATTCAGAGGTTTGTAATAGAGAGGTTCCACTGTACATGGCCAGACTAGTACAGACCTACACCACGCAGGTACAGTAGTGCTGGCATAGGTTCAATGCAAAGGACAGGACTCACTGAAATTTCATACTCTTCTCTTTGATATCCAGTTCCTCATCTTTAATGTCCTCAACACTAATAGTAACGTAGACGATATCTTTTCTTTGCGCCCACTTCAAAGGAGGATGGAGTCTAGGGGACAGTAGTGGGATGACGTCAAGAGGGACAGTAGTGGGATGAGGTCAAGAGGGACAGTAGTGGGATGAGGTCAAGAGGGATAGTAGTGGGATGAGGTCAAGAGGGACAGTAGTGGGATGACGTCAAGAGGGACAGTAGTGGGATGAGGTCAAGAGGGACAGTAGTGGGATGAGGTCAAGAAGTACAGTAGTGGGATGAGGTCAAGAGGGACAGTAGTGGGATGACGTCAAGAGGGACAGTAGTGGGATGATGTCAAGAGGGACAGTAGTGGGATGAGGTCAAGAGAGACAGTAGTGGGATGAGGTCAAGAGGGACAGTAGTGGGATGAGGTCAAGAAGTACAGTAGACAGTAGTGGGATGAGGTCAAGAAGTACAGTAGTGAGACTTGGAATTGACCAGGGCATCAAACATCAACATTCAAAGGGTATCAGCACCAGACAATCATCACGGTTGATGGAAGCACATTTACACCATATTTACACACACTACACATACACAACTATCATACCGTCACGTGGGAGCACGGGGGGAGGTAATTTAACAGTAATAGCTATTACACAGCATCAAAGCAGCAGATCAAGTGTAATTACATACTTCACGTGCACTACATTAGGGCTCGAACAAGCCCACAAGAACACAAACACATGCCACACAGACAGCGACGATACACGTGCACAAATGCCGACGTACGTATCAGAGGCCATTTTCAGTTGCTTCTTGCTCACAGGCCGCTTCTCGTATTTTCGGGAGCTGCGTGGTTGTTCTAATTAAAGGGTTTTACTCCGAACGTAGGAAAAATGGCCGCTGCAAATGCTGCCGTTTGATTCTAGACCGCTAGCATGCCTAAACGAAGGATAGTGGATTCGGACGAGCAGCAGGATACGAAGGATCCAGCAAAGAAGAGGAAGACCAAGGAAAAAACGAAAGAGAAAACCGTGAAGACTAAAGAGAAGCGTAGGCTATCATATGTTATCAGCATCCCGAAATCGCAGGTTTCTCTCCCCAAACGAAGTAGGGGACTCAGTATCACCAGCAATACAGTTCGAACAACTAGCGGTACGCCTCCCCAGTTTCCTTCAGGTTCCCTTTCCCTTCCGTCTGCTTACACCAATCAGCCATCTTTCCCAGATGGAACTCACAATCTAAAATTCAAAAACAAGAATTTCCAGGTACAACTGATATGTCCAATTGTTCAATTTCTGTGACTGACAAAGACCCTCGATGTTGAACGTCTGTCTGTAATGTGTCCTTGCAACATGATGCTCAATATCACACCCGTTCAGTTCAATACTGTAGCATGAGCCTCTACCTCAGCTGATATGTTGTACGTGAATATAGGACCTATTTGCATTGGTACATACACGTAGACAGATGTGGTACTCATTGTAATCCTGTAATGGTTGAGATTAAATGTGCCTCTATTTGTTCACATACCTACATGCATGTGTGTTCATACGATCAGAACTAACTAAGTGGTTCTGTGCACAGTCCTCAGGTGCACATTTGGGAAGGAAAAGAATATGGAAGAACTTGAAACAGATTGTAGCTCAGATAAGAGCTGATAACTACAAACCAAGTGATCCTACGTGTATGTGTGTGTGTGTGTGTGTGTGTGTGTGTGTGTGTGTGTGTGTGTGTGTGTGTGTGTGTGTGTACAAAACCATTTGTAAATCCCGACAATACAAGACATCTGTTTGTCATAGCCCCTCCCACCACTGTAGATGTCAGTATAGAAGCCCCGCCCTCTCTCTTACCTACGAAGAAGTATTCAGACATCTCAGGACTGCCAGTGAGTTGTTACACATTGGTATCCATGGTAACATGTAAATGCTATATGGTATGGTAACTTGTAGTTGGCAACCATAATCCTAATCTGACATGTCTCTAATGTTATCCCTCAGCTACCCCACACTGGGAACATGGTGTGTACATGTATACTATATGGTATGGTAACTTGTAGTTGGCAACCATAATCCTAATCTGACATGTCTCTAATGTTATCCCTCAGCTACCCCAAACTGGGAACATGGTGTGTACATGTTTGCTGACAATGTGCACAAGATATCACATACATTATGTATGTATGTATGATACATACATACAACGTGTATTTATGTACATACGTGTACACTGTGCAATTCTTGTACACAGTCCAATGTATGTACACAGTCCAATGCATGTACACAGTCTAATACATGTACACAGTGCAATACATGTACACAGTCCAATGCATGTACACAGTCTAATACATGTACACAGTGCAATACATGTACACAGTCCAATGCATGTACACAGTCTAATACATGTACACAGTGCAATACATGTACACAGTCCAATGCATGTACACAGTCTAATACATGTACACAGTGCAATACATGTACACAGTCCAATGCATGTACACAGTCTAATACATGTTTACAGTGCAATACATGTACACAGTCCAATGCACATACACAGTGCAATGCATGTACACAGTACAATGTACAATATAGGTATGGTAGAAGAATATGCATGTGTTGCTCATAATACAAAACACGTCTACAGCAATTTGACTGGTGCAATCTAAGTGTAGTAATCTGCTGTGTTTCTCCCCATCTGTCTGTAGGCCAAGTACACTGACCCCCTCACTGGGCTGTACTACAGCTCTGTCCAGGAGTTCTCCTTCCTGAGGAGCCTACCACCCAACATCATTCAAAGCTACCTGTCCTTGAGGAAGGCTGGACACGCCATTGTCTAGCTACCTGTCCTTGAGGAAGGCTGGACACGCCATTGTCTAGCGTTCACTTCTTTTTCCAGGTCTATATATACGTACATACATTCGTAACTTATATACATAATATACATACGTACGTACGTACATATGAATGTATGTACAGTCAATCTTGCTGTTCTATGTGTGATGTATCTTCATCATTTTGAGTGCAGTGCCAAATTGCTCCTTGTAATCTTCTTGATTATTTTACTGTGTGTAGTACCTAATGTGTATTGTCAATTATTGTATTTATTGTACGTGTGCAGTGTGTATGTTGTTTCATCAAAATTTAATGTTTATTAATTTCCATTGAGTAATTTGTATTTCAAAACTCGTAGAGCTGCCACCCACATACTCAAATTATAATTCAGATCTAAAGATTCTCCTGTTTTTGCAGGTCATGGAAATCTGCCATTTTGACACGTTGTCATATACAAACTGGCGGATACATAGGTAAATTTTAAATGATCTCTCACTCGATGTGGTAGTTACTGTAGCACTGCTCTTGACTCTAAATCCTGTGGAGAACACTCACTTCCAATGAACTTCACCAAATTGCAGTACATGTATGCTCACATGTGAATTCCTTCCATAATATTGTACCATGTATAATGATGAATACTTGAATAATTATGTTCATTATTATACAATAATCTAATTAATTACAAAGATGATATTAATGGTAAGACTATGCTACACAATACCTAGTAACAATTAATCATTTTTTGCTCAACGCAGCAAAATTTGCTTGAATTGTTGAGAGGTTTTCAGCAAATGAAGTCTGCGCCTGTAGTGGACACATAGTGGAGCCATGGATACGTGATAAGAAACTTGTGGTGCAACTGCTATTGGATACAGACTCTCACACAGACACACATGCAGTATTGTACACTGGTGTGACCTATCTAGTACAACAAACATGCTCACACACACACACACACACACACACACACACACACACACACACACACACACACATACACACACACACATACACACATACACTCATAACTGCTGAACAAGTGTATAAATAAAGTGTTCCAAGAAATATGTACTACTAGCATAAAGGGCTTCTTAATACAAGTCCACTTCAGTACTAAAAGCCCAGGGACTTTCTATATAAGATCCCACTTGGAAATGCAAAAGTAATAAAACTTAAAGTCAGATCCAATCAAATGGCACACACGTCCATAACCCTCTTTATAAGAGCCCACTAGGGATGATCTGGAATAGTCGAGAACATCAGATTCTTGACAGCTTATGTAGTAAACGAGCAGTGTACACCACCAGTGTGTCTAGAGGTGGACCATGTGATTGGAGTACATAGTAACAGTAGAGAAATACACACCATCTTCATTGCATCCCTGAGACCTGTTAATTCTGCTTTGATGGAATTCTGAGAAGCTTCAATGTCAGCAACTGAATTCAGTAGAGAGGCCCCGCGTTCATGGAGCTCCTTCAAGGTCAGCAGTCGATCGATCTGAAAACAAATGAAGTAATGCTTTGTCACATTGGTCCCAATTCACACACACACACACACACACACACACACACACACACAGAGAGAGAGAGAGAGAGAGAGAGAGAGGGTGGAAGAGAGGGGAGAGAGGAAGGGAGGGAGAGAGAGTGGGAAGAGAGATGCGCGCACACACACTCACGCACACGCACACACACACACACGTACGCACACAAACACACACACACACACACACACACATACACACACACAGCCACACACCAGATCTGGTAATAGTTGTCTTATACTATCCCATTTCTTCACAAGATCGTAAAGCTCATCTATTTTCTTTGATCTCTCCTCATCTGGCTCCGACTTGTGCTGCTTCACTTTATCGAGTGTGGACAACAGGAGCTGCAGACAGGGATGGAACACTCTCATCACACCTTAATGCTCCTCAACAGACCATCTAAATAGTACAGTGAAACCTCTCTAATCTGACACTCAATGGGACCTGAGAATAATGTTGGATTAGGAGGTTGTTGGATTATGGAGTGCCTCTTACCATACTTATGTATGGTGACTGTACCTCATATAATGGTCGGATTAGAGAGAATGTTGGATTATAGAGGTGTTGGATTAGCAAGGTTTCACTGTATGTAGACATCAGAACCAACCCTCTTGGCAAGGGTGGCTGTGAAGTTAATGAGAGGTTACTTTTCAGGCCACAGTAAGAAGGGGTTAGGATGGGGGGTTCCAAATTAAAATTTGAAGGATAAGACATGCTGGTACAGTACAGAGAGGTGGAACTTGAGAAGACTGTGCCTTCTGCCCTCACAAAGACTTGGGTTTGAATTTTAGACACCTGATTGTGAGTCTGGAAGGGAGGTCTGTATGAACCCTACAAACCCAGGGTACAGGCCTACGCACCTTTCTAAAGTGCAACTTGTTTAGTAAGTAGTACATGCTTATATGTCAAATGCTGTATACTCCACTCAGTCCCTAACTTGCTTGGTAAGTACCCGGGTTAGTATATACTCCTGGTTAGTGAGTACACTTCACTCAGTCCCTAGCTCATGTACACTATGCCAACCAGTACTGATAGTGAGTACCTCCGATAAGAAGTACAGATTTGGTGTACCCTTCAAGGAACTCACTCAGCAAGTTGGACTGTGCAATATTGCTTACAATGCAGTACAATCCAAACCCAGTATTCCTAACAAGCAGTTCCACCATGTTCCATACGTACGTACGTACTCCACAGTCACACACACATTCCATGCACACTCGCACGACACCTAGACTTGCCTTCAACTTAGTGTCGGCATCCACAATCTGCCCCTGGTCCAGTAGAGCAACACGAGCCTGTAGGCCCATCACAGCTGACTATGAGGGGATATACAGGGATGAATGCAACAGTGATAAACAAAAACAATAAACAACAACTAGGTTACAATGATTATGGTGATAACATGCGTACCATAAAGGGGATATACAGGGATGAACACAATAGCAACAAACAAAAACAATAAACAAAAACAAGGTTACGATGATGGTGGTAACATGCTTACGAGAAGGGAATATACAGGGATGAACACAATAGCAACAAACAAAAACAATAAACAAAAACAACAACAACCAGGTTACAATGATGATGATGGTAACATGTACGTACCATAGGGGATACGTATACAGGGATAAATGCAATAGCAACAAACAAAAATAATCAACAACAACAACAACAAGGTTACAATGATGATGGTGGTAACACACATACCATGAGGTCTTTTGTTGAGGTGTAAGCTAACAACCCAGTCGGGATCACCTTCTGCAGGAAGTAAACTCAGTACGTGACAAGAGCCCGAGGGTGTGACATTGGAGGAGCATGAGGCGTGTGGAGAGGGGGACACATTGTGGCAAATGAGTAGAAAGTTGAAATTATTGAAAATATTCATCTGGGGGGAGTGAGAAAGCTAGACAATGGGTGACTTTGAGCAGGGAAAATAATATAGAGGAGAGTGGTGGTTCTGTATTGACACCCTACCCACACTAACCCCCACACTGACACCAACACTCGCCCCACACTGCCACCATCACTCACCCCACACTGACACCCACACTGACACCTCACCCACACTCACCCCACAGTGACAGCTAGCCATGCTCATCCCACCTACACTTCTCCCCACACTGACACCCACACTCACCCCACTCTTCAGCTCTGTGGCTCCCACAGTCGACTCCAGCTTCGACAGCCGATCAGCCAGGTCCCTCAGCTGACCAGAACCAGCTGTCTTCTCTCCGCTTTCTCGACAGTAAATCTCATACGTGACACCTTTGCTGCCTTCTCCCTGGCCTGAACTGGATCCCTTCTTCAGCGTCTCGATGTGGTCCAGAAGATACCTCATTGTCTGGTTCCTGTCGGCACTGTGGTGGCCAGCCACATCCACAGACACCGTCGACAGCTAGTGACAAACACAAAACAATGAGAAACGAGATTACATACTTAATAAGTATATGCTATAGCTACTACGTATGCTAAGTGTTAATCTGGGACATTTTGTAATGTATACGAGGTATAGGGCTGACTTTACCTCTTCATATATAGAGTGGTGCTGGGAATTGGTGGTAGTTTTCAAATCAATTATCAGTGCATAGTAAACGATTGATTAATCAATTAATCACCGGAAGTAATTAAGTGGGAATAACTGGAAACCACCCCACTTCATCAGACCGAGTAGTTATCCAATCGACATGACGTGGAGTATCAGTTTTGGTAACCAAGGGGATTCTTGAAGTCACAAAGTTGAGGACAATTTGGAGGTCACTGACTACCAACGATTGGAAGTACAGGAAGAATTTTAGCAAACACTGCTCACGATCTAGCACATATGCACCACAGGCATCAACTTCCTCTCTCTCTGACTGTACCTGCTTCTGAAGTTCAGCCACATCAGATGCCAGTTCCACGGGATTCACTTTCTCCTTCCCCCCACCGCTGCCTTCCTTGATGGCCGACACGTCCTTCTGCAGCTCGGCAACCTCAAGCTTCAACCTCTCTAGTCTGTCTGTGATGCTCTCTTCCTCGCGATTCAGAAGAAGCTAGAAGTGGAAGACACCACCACCCACCCACACAGTGTACATTATTATCAACATATTATTTCTAAAATACACTAGCAAGCACATACATACGTATGTACAGTACATGTAATACCACAAATGTATACAACTGTATGTATATATGTACATACAGTGAATTCCTGTTAATCCACCACCGCTATATCTGCCAATCCTTTTAATCCGCCACAATTTCCCAGTACCAATATAATGTATAAGTAACAATAAATATCCAGTTAATTTGCCAAACTCGTTAATCCACCATATTCTTTGAAAATAAATTGCGGCAGATTAACGAGCATCCACTGCACACACATACTACAAAATGAGTGTACATAATGTACATATTAATTTTATAGTGGAAACAGCACCATACAGTACAATAGTAACACACAGTATGAAAATACTGCATGATAAAGCACCACTGCTGCCAGGCCCACCTTCTCATAATCAGAGAGTTCTGTTCTCATTCCATGAGTGTTGGGGTCAGAGAAGTCTACCAGTAGTGGAAGAACACATCACACAGTAAACACAGTACATATAGTACACACAGTACACACAAACACAGTACACACAGTACATACAGTATGTACAGTCCATACAGTACACACAGTACACACAGTATGTAAAGTACACACAGTACGTACAGTATGTACAGTATACACAGTACGTACAGTACATACAGCACACACAGCACACACAGTACATACAGCACACACAGCACACACAGTAAATACAGTACATACAGTACACACAGTCATACAGTACACACAGTACAAACAGTACACACAGTACAAACAGTACACACAGTACATACAGTACATACAGTACATACAGTACACACAGACATACAGTACACACAGTACAAACAGTACACACAGCACACACAGTTCCTACTACTCGGATATGTATACATGTTATTCAATCCCTTACGTACCTACAAATCTTGGATTGAGAGACTTGCCCGTGAAACGCCCATAGGATGTACTAACTCCACTAGGGAGCTTCTCCACCACACTACTCGAAGAGTCGTCTTCAAACTGGGTGGGCGGAGCCGGTGGATCCTCGGTTTCAAACACATCCGGCTGATCGTGTACCTACGGCAACACACACAATGTACCAGTCGCTAAACATATATCCTACATGTATATAATCCTCTGGCACCAATAGCGTAGGTATGATGTCCAGGTATGATATTACACCAGTGCAGTATGAAAGGGAAATTGGAAAGGTTGGTTGCTGTGGTGGCTTCATGGCTCAGTAGTTATGGCGGCTACAGTCAGACACCCTGGGTTCAAGTCCTGCAGTTGCCAGTATTTCTCTTTCTCCTTTCTCTCCAAGCAGGTTGTCTTCCAATAAACCTTCTATGATACTACACTATCGCAAACACCTGTAAAGACTGTCCAAGTGACCAGGAAAGACGGCCACTTTGGACAGGTGGTCTGTGTGTAGAGATATAGCTAATACACCGGAGTTTTCACTAGTGGCCACTCAGGACAGGTGGTTTTCATGCAGAGGTGCTTAAGTACAACAAAGATGCATTTTGGATGGTTTAATGATATTTAATACTGTATCGTTGGTGGTTCAATATTAGTTCACATTCAATGGTCTTCACGACAGATTTCAATATAACACGAGTAATATCGCCCATTGTATACGAGATCCTGTTCAGTAATTACATGCAACCAATTGTATCAAATACAGGTGGTCGAACTACACATCGGTGGGAGTGTTGTAGAGTCAAAAGTTATAGGTAAAACACCCTCTGGAGATATAGCCTACTGCTGGGAAACTGTTGAATACAATGTAGGCTCAACAGTACACTAGAACAAGAAATGTGTTATCTGTTGCCGGTATCGTGCTGATTTGATACAAATGTTAGATTCACGAACGTACATATGACCATAGAAACTACGTAGTCTAGAGTGTCTATGATATGACACACAATTATTCTGTGTTGTGCGCTGTGTGTGACCGCGGGCAGTTTAAAGGGAGAAAACAATACGAAATAAACAAACAGTATAATTGAAATGAGTGGCTGCGCGGCTCGAATTGACAGATATTCTGAATACAAGGACAGATTCACACAGAACTTACAATTCCCGGTAGAGTGGACATGGTATTCGGTACTGGAGGACAAAATTAAAATGGCGTATTGAGGGAGCGTTGGTTCCGTTCCGAATCCAAATTGTTATCCAAATAAGGATTGTTTTGGAGTTAGAACTGGGATAAGAGGGCTGCAACCGTACTCCGACTGGATCAATTCACCCTCGCAAACTAGCAGTAATGGCCTTGAGAAGTGTCCTACGCGCTCAGGTACAGATCTTATATGTTGTATTTCCTTAGTTTAATGTGAATAGAGTATATTTTCGTAGCCGCTGTACAGAGTATTTGACGTTACTTATTCAAATTCATCTCATAAAGTAGTAAAAAGACTAAGGTTGTGACCCATGTTGACTTATCATCCCTTCAAATCCTTATAGTCTTCTCTCAACGGATTCATCAGAAGCTATTCAGCTGCATCCACAGTGAGTATATGTAGAACTACACGTACGTACGTGCTTTCTCTTAAACTAGTGGACTAATGAAATGAAGGACCTGTTGAACACTGGTAAAGGCATCCTGGTGTTGGACACTTGTTGTACACACTGTTCGTGTTTTTCCTTTGTTGCTACAGTGTGGTCTGAAAGAAAGGCTAGCCGAGTTGGTTCCCAAGAAGCAGAGCGAAGTCAAGGAGTTCAGACAGAAACACGGAGACACTGCTGTCGGGAATGTTACAGTCAACATGGTGGGTGCGCTCGTCTTGATGATGCTCTGTGTGTGTGTGTCCGTCCAGACAAAGGAAAAATCCATGTAGTGGTAAGGCGTTAAAACAAAACCCTCAAGACAGATTGCGGTTACACATGAACCAATTTTTGAGCATTACAGTGGAACCTCTCTATTACAAACCTCTGAATTGCAGAAACCTCTGTAATAAGGACACCATTCTGTGTCCCAGTGTAGTACTGTAGTGTATTAAGTGACCTCTGAATTGAGGACACCTCTGTATTAAGGACTAAAATCATGGTCCCAACGTGTCCATTATAGAGAGGTTCCACTGTACTTGGTTTGCTGTAATGGCGAACAAATCCTGACAAGAATTGTCTGTTTTCTGCCAAATGTGTATATTTTTGTCAGCAACAAGGGTGAATATCGGTTCATTTGTAATCATAACAGTTTGTTTATGTAGCACCCGACTGATGTGTTGTTGTATTCTGTGGAGATGATGTTGCTTACTGATAATACTGGGAACATTAACATTTAAATCTGTTTAACATTCAAATTTTGATTGCTGTATTATTATTTTTGCGATTAAAACATTATTTTTTGTTAATCCTCATGTTATAAAGTATGGAATTCAACCAACCATACTTCCCTGGGTTTGTATCAGATCTTGTGTGGTCACATGTGCCGTTGTATGCCAAAATATGAAACTGCCAATGGATGTGTGGGCTGGTCTATCTGGTATGACAAAACAGCAAAAAAACCAGGCATCATTACAAAATGGCTGCTGTGGATGTCACAATCCATTTTTGAACTCAACTGAACTAGGGCCTCTGTATGTAACACACATCTGTTGACCAGTAGTAGCATAAAAGGTTGTAACTGCAAAGAAAGGTGTTTTAACTGCCGCGTGAATGTTCCACCTGATACAGTTGGAGATATGTACTTGTCTTGTTTGAAGCTTTTGTGGAATGTTGATTGTTCTTACGTATCTGCTTGCCACAGATGTATGGAGGAATGAGAGGAATCAAAGGATTAGTAACTGAAACCTCTGTACTGGATCCCCAAGAGGTGTGTGTGTGTGTGTGTGTGTGTGTGT
>OZ026569.1:3345470-3355470 GCA_964020155.1 Chondrilla cf. caribensis
ATGTCAAGTATTGTGCACTTGTGGATGCATACACATCTCTCTATCTGTCTCTCTCACTCTCACTCTCACACACACACACTCACTCTCTCACTCTCACTCTCTCACTCTCACTCTCACTCTCACTCTCTCTCACTCACTCTCACTCTCACTCACTCTCATTCCAGCATTGCTATGAGGACTCAATGGATCTGATTGCCAAGCTGCCAACTGTAGCCGCTATCATCTACAGGAACCTATATCGTGACGGTAAGGTGTGCAGCATCGGGGAGAACAAGGACTGGTCGGCCAACTTCGCCACCATGCTGGGCTTTGATAATCCCCAGTTCACCGAACTCCTCAGGCTCTACCTCACGATCCACAGCGATCACGAGGGGGGGAATGTGAGCGCGCACACCACGCATCTCGTCGGCAGTGCTCTGTCGGACCCGTATCTGTCCTTCGCTGCGGGAATGAACGGCCTAGCTGGACCTCTGCATGGCTTGGCCAATCAGGTACATGCACACATAAGTATTAGGCACGCACACTTGTATACAAGGTACGTAAGTAAATGCATATATGTATACATACGTGAGTACACTACGTACTGTATAGATTTATATGTGCGTCTACCACACGCACGCGTGCGCACACACACACACACACACACACACACACACACACACACACACACACATACATATGTATATCAGGTATACCATGCATATATGTGTCTACCTAGTACACACACATACAATTTAGTCCTTTTATACAAGACTCACTTGTAACAAACTCCTTTCCATAATAAATCCACACCTATGTACGTACGTATATTACCTGGATGTATCCTAACCAAACTACAATGTGTTATACTTGTATTGACACAATTGAGGTTTATGTGCTTATTCATAATTATAGTTAGCTGTTTTCTGGTCAATTGAGGCCCTGGGCCTCTAAATTAACAGCCCTGCATATCCTGCAACATGTTGTAGATGTCCTGTTGCATTCAATGTTGCAGTCAAAACAGTCTGCATGTCAGCACCCAACATGAAATCTGTTATGTCTGTGCGATTGGGTGTGTGTTGTCTGTACATACGTACGCGCTGGTGTTTGGATCTTGAAAAGTAAAATTGCCATCCTGAGAGGTGACCAGATGGCTTCTGTCCTTGCTTCTCACATTACAGAACCCATAGAAGGGTACCATTATGTAATAACCCATGTGTGCGTGTCTTGTGTCGGGATATTCAAATTTGGACTAACGTTATTACACACGTATGCATTTACCAGGTATTCAATCAACCCTTGGTACACTTCATGTGTCTACACACATACATACATACATATGTACACATCCACTGATATTCAATCTTTTGTGTGCCTTGGTGTGTTTCATGTACACATCCACACTCGTACATACTGTGGGTACCTATCTACTGAATGTACAATCCAGCCTTGTACACTTCATGTGTCTACACGCATACATGCATACATACGTACATATGTACATATCTACCGATATTCATCTTTTGTGTGTCCTGGTGTGTTTCATGCCAAGTATTCAATCAAGCCTCTGTATGCATCATGTGTCTACACACACACACACACACACACACACAATATGTCCAAGAAAGTGTGCATAATTATGTGTGTCCACCAAATATTCATGCACCCTGTGCATTTACTGAGTATTCAATCAAGCCTCCGTCCACTTTGTGTATCTACACACATACTGGACATACTGTGTGTACATACGTAACTACCGATATTCAATCATTTTTGTGCCTTGGTACATTTCATGTACATGCCCACACGCATATTACCGTAAGTACACACACTCGTGCTCTTAAGTAAGTGACCAGTCCCGACCAAATTGGCAGCTGTTTTCATGACGGTCACTCACTTTTGAACGTGTGTGTTTGAATGCTGAGTTTCCAATCAAACCCTGATACCCTTGTGTATCCACACACACACACACACACACACATACACACACACACACACACAGAACGTCATGTACATACAATATACAGTGAATATACTGTGAAAAACGGAGTACTTGATCATGCCTTGTTATGCTCCGTGGTTACACAGGTGGGAGGGTGAAATGTGGACTATTGTCATTTCACGGGTGCATTATTTCCTGCTTATTCAATCAATCATGCTTCACGAAGTTGGCACACATGGGTAGTTACTGAATTATCAACTGCTGTATCACTTCTCTGTTTTTGTAGGAAGTTCTCGTGTGGGTGACGCAACTGGTGAAGGAACTCGGGTCGGAAGTGTCCAACGAGCAGTTAGCCGAACACATCAAGAGTACTCTCGCGAGTGGGCGTGTTGTCCCCGGTTACGGCCACGCTGTGTTGCGTAAGACTGACCCTCGCTACACTTGCCAGCAGGAGTTCGCCTTGAAGCACCTCCCAGATGACCCAATGTTCAAGATTGTGAAGCAGCTATATGATGTAAGTGTGTACGTTTTTATGTACGTATGTGCGGAAAAACCACTCCTATTCATCCTTCCATGGACGTCATTCTATGCTACTTTGTCTGTGGTTCATCACACAGTTGCTCATGAACTTGTATACGTACACACACATACAGTGCAACTTAAACAGTAAGTAAGTACTTCAAAAGGCACACAAAATCTGTACTTCTTATCAGAGGTACTTACTATCAGTACTGGTTGACGTAGTGCACATGAGCTAGGGACTGAGTGAAGTGTACTCATTAACCAGTTTAACCTATCAAGGAAGTTGTAATGTACATATCATGCAAGTTGGTCTTGCTTATCCAGGTCGTCACCATTTGTACTACACAGATAAAATTGTCTGGATAAGCAAGACTAAGAACATTTATGCAACTGTGTACATGCATAGTTGGTCTAGCTTATCCAGGACATCGATGTTTCAGGGGCAAACGTTGTCTGGCTATGCAAGACTCACTACATGTGCATATACAACCTTACCAACTGTGGAAGTGTCCTGTGTGCAGTGGGGTTTGTGCTGGTCTTGCTTATCCAGCCTGGATCATGCATGGGTCTTCCTTCCATAGCATTGCCTTGCTCACTGACCAATTTCATCTTTCCAGTTCATTTGATGGAACAGTTTGCTCTGTAATTTCCTACTTCAGTGACTTTCCCTTGAGAACTTTTTAAGTGTTTGCATTGTTCTCATGTGCCTGTGTGTGTGTGTGTGTGTGTACGTGTATGTGTGTGTGTGTGTGTGTGTGTGTGCGCGCGCGTGCGTGTGTGTACGTGTGTACGTGTGTGTGTGTGTATGTGTGTATGTGTGTGTACATGTGTGTGTTTGTGTGTGTGTGTGTGCGTGTGTGTGTGTGTGTGTACGTGTGTGTGTGTGTGTGTGTGTGTGTGTGTGTGTGTGTGTGTGTGTGTATGTGTATGTGTATGTGTGCTGTGGTTATCAACGTATTCTACATATATACCTATACCCTGTTCAACTGTATTTAGAGATTGCTAGAAGCCTGTATTCCTACAAGTGTGTGCCTACTTCACATGATATGGTTGTTGTATGATATCAAATTCGAAACATGTGCCAAATCTGCTATCCCCTGCTTCAGAATTAAGATAAGTATGCATTCTAATGAGAGTGGAATGCTTTGAATTGACAGGATGAGGGGATTCGGTTTTGACCTTGTCGGAGGACATCAAACTACAATCTCTCAAACATAGACACCATAAAATTCATCACTGTGTGTGGCTGTGTATTGTCTCTCTTTGAAGATAAGGAAGCCTATGTGTACACATGTATAACATGTACATTGTGTGTGTGTGTGTGTGTGTGTGTGTGTGTGTGTGTGTGTGTGTGTGTGTGTATGTGTGTGTGTGTGTGTGTGTGTGTGTGTGTGTGTGTGTGTGTGTGTGTGTGTGTGTGTGTGTGTGTGTTGTATCCGACCAAATTTCTCAGACGTTGTGTTGATCTTTGTGTGCATGTGTTTTTGATACAATTCGACAGAACACCAAATTCAAGATCATACTTCTTCAGTTTTCATGCTAGATGAACTAACACTGCTTTCACATTGGTGTTTGGACAGTCAGATCTATTGTACTGCCCAAACCTCAAAACATACGTACATTTGGAAAACATCTCATATTGAATGTATGTACACGTACTTCTGTTTCACATATTGTTATGTACAGCATGACTTCTACTGACCTACGACTGAATATGGGACACAGTATAGAAGTACCTCCCTACAAAGGACACTGAATATGGGACACAGTAGAAAGTACCTCCCTACAAAGGACACTGAATATGGGACACAGTAGAAAGTACCTCCCTACAAAGGACACTGAATATGGGACACAGTAGAAAGTACCTCCCTACAAAGGACACTGAATATGGGACACAGTAGAAAGTACCTCCCTACAAAGGACACTGAATATGGGACACAGTAGAAAGTACCTCCCTACAAAGGACACTGAATACGGGACACAGTAGAAAGTACCTCCCTACAAAGGACACTGAATATGGGACACAATAGAAAGTACCTCCCTACAAAGGACACTGAATAAGGGACACAGTAGAAAGTACCTCCCTACAAAGGACACTGAATATGGGACACAGTAGAAAGTACCTCCCTACAAAGGACACTGAATACGGGACACAGTAGAAAGTACCTCCCTACAAAGGACACTGAATATGGGACACAGTAGAAAGTACCTCCCTACAAAGGACACTGAATATGGGACACAGTAGAAAGTACCTTCCTACAAAGGACACTGAATACGGGACACAGTAGAAAGTACCTCCCTACAAAGGACACTCTGAAGTACTAAAATGGGCCTTCCTGTAGTGCTGATACGTTTTAGTAGTTCTGTAAGTGAACCTCTCCACACTGGATGAAATAGTATGGCTCAATGTGGCATGTATTAAGAGTTCCCTCTGTATTCATAATATGTTAAGTTGATGTGGTATGGAAGGGTATGTGTTGTGTGTTTGATAAGATACCTAGTTTTTGGTTTTTCCCATTTGTGTTGTTTCTCTTTCAGTTCATCATGTACTGATGCCATTTACCGTGTGCAGCACTCATCCACACACACACACACACACACACACACACACACACACACACACACACACACACACACACAATCACAATCACCACACATCTTTTCCTTTGTCTACAGGTTGTACCAAGCACACACACACACACACACACACACACACACACACACACACACACACACACACACACATACAACACACACACACAATCACCACACATCTTTTCCTTTGTCTACAGGTTGTACCAAGCATACTCCAAGAAACAGGGAAGGTGTCCAATCCATGGCCCAATGTGGATGCTCACAGTGGTGTCCTGCTTCAGGTATAGATCCAGTGTCACTTGCATGCACTGTATAGCTCTACATAGCACCGACACCCGTGTACAGTTCAACTTGCTTGCTAAGTACCTTGAAGGACACACCACGCTAAATATGTACTTCTTATCAAAGGTACTGTACTTACTATCAGCACTGGTTGAGATAGTGTACATGAAGTAGGAACTAAGCGAAGTGATGGATTAACTGGGAGTGTGTACTAACTTGAGTACTTGCTTAGCAAGTTGCACTGTACAGTGTACATATTGATTCTACGGTGTGTGTCAGTACCTTTGGACACATAACCTACATGTATTGTAAGTTTCCATCACCCTTTGGACCTGAAAAAGTGGCTGTTATAGAGAGGTGGCCTGCATGTGCAGATTGAACTGTACACTATAGACCCATTTGAACTTAGTAACCTGGCTGTTGTAGAGAGGTGGCCTGGCAAGCCAGCAACCATTATATGCAGGTCTTACTGTACTTGAACTGCCACTTCTTAGCAAGTGGTAACAGTGAGTGGTGTGTTGATTGGTAGAAGTTTAACCCATGTAGAACGATGTTTGTGTATACTTGAACATAAGAATCCTGTTTGTGCATGTCTGATTCACTTGTGGGTGTGTAGATGATGAATGGTGTGCGTTGTTGACTTCTGTTTCTAACAAAACAGAACAATGCCTTTGGGTACATTATGAGCAGTTAGAGATGATTACGTTTTCATCAGTTCTACTGTACTTGCTCTAATGTTTGTGGGATTTTATTTCACAGATTTTGCAAAAAGCTTGGATTCATGAACATTCAATTCACAGATAGTTGCCATACCTCCTACAGTTACAGAGATTCATACAATCATTGCAAATCCACGACTTGTAACCCAGTTGTGGATTTACGAAATATAACATGTTCTCCAACTACTAAGATTAGAGCTATTGTGGTATCTTATCACTGTATGGTGGGATGTCATAGTTGAGACTAGTCATAATTTGGCATTCAACTTGTGAATGTCAATGAAAAGGCCCATATGTCCTTCAGCTGATCGTATTTCCTGCTTGCGTTAACTGTCAATTGGTGTATGTATCATCATAGGTGATAACGGTTAGTTTAATCATTTTTAATAACATTTAATCAGTATTATGTACTTCCCCTTCCTGATGCTACCTTAACCTGTTTATACCGGTTGGGGGATAAAAATGTATTACCTGTGTTTACCAGATTGAGGTCATGAACGCTTGGTTAAGTATAATTTGTTCAACCATGCACATGCACGGGTGTGCACAAGCACACACACACACACACACACAACACACACACACGCACAACACACACACACACACACACACGCACACAAACACCAAACACACACACACACACACACACACACACACACGCACGCACACACACACACACACATGCACACACACACACACACACACACACACACACACACACACACACACACACACACACACACACACACACACATACACACGTTAATATTCATATGAAACTTGATCATTTCACTCTTTTGTTCCCTTGTCACTACAGTATTACGGTCTGACTGAGATGAACTACTACACTGTGTTGTTCGGAGTGTCCCGTGCCCTCGGTGTGTTGAGTTCTCTTGTCTGGGACCGTGCCCTGGGTTTGCCGATAGAGAGACCAAAATCCTTCAGCACTGAGAAACTCAAAGAGCTGGCAGAAAGCACTAGCAAATAGTAACTTGAGAACATTGTTAGCCTATATGCACTGCACAGATGTGTGCTCTGCTGTATCTGTGCATTTGTAATAAAAAATTCAATCTATAGTAACCGTATCGTGTGGGTTATCTATTTCCGTGTACGGATAGTATAATTTATGATGTGTATGCTGTAAGTAGACAACATAGATTGTGTGTGTGTGTGTGTGTGTGTGTGTGTGTGTGTGTGTGTGTGTGCGTGTGTGTGTGTGTGTGTGTGTGTGTGTGTGCGTGTGTGTGTGTGCGTGTGTGTGTGTCTTTGTGTGTTTGTGTGTGTGTGTGTGTATGTGTGTGTGTGTGTGTGTGTGTGTGTGTGTCTGTGTGTGTGTTGCTCATATGAATGTGTGTTGTTATAGTATGCAAGAGAACAGATGTTAAATCCGTATTTCTTTGCTTTTGAAATAGTCTACATTTTGTCATATATATATGTAATAAATATTACATATATATCATGTAAATTTGTTAATTAAAGACAATTAAATTAATGTAAATATATTATACAGTTGGATTACTGTCTATGGGGCGCCATTTTTCCGGATTACACTACACGTGTGCAATGAATATGATTGGTACAGCAATGAATGTCATTATCTCATCAGCGGGAGAAACCTTCAAAGAGGTTCAGTTACCACCAGTCTTTGTGTAGGGGCGTGGATTCGACGCTATAGGTGTCTTAAGTATTCACACACCAGCCAGACCGGTGTAAGTTATTCAAACAGTTGTCACAAGCATTGTTGGGTCGGAGTTAGCAGATTTTTCAGCTATTATGGTATATGGAGACAAAATGTCTTTTTCGTTCTTTAGACGGAACAGTCTTCGAAGGTCTTCGTATTCTTCGGAAAGAAGTAAATCAAATTATACCGGCAACCTTTTCAGAAGTGTTAGTTTCAGAAGAAAGTCGGTGGCCGTTATGGTGACTACAGAGGAGCAAGTTGAGCCGCGCCATCCTCGTCCGATCGTGGAAGAACCGAGTCTCTGTTACCAGGACATCGACAGTCTTGCCAAGGACATGGAAACATTGGCATTCATGCCGGAATTATGTGATGTTACATTCCTCGTTGGTAGAGACAAGAAGCCTATTTGTGCGGTCAAGTCGATCCTGTCCGCTCGGAGCTCGTGAGTTGCTGCCTCCTCTACCAGTAGTCCGTGCTGCCCGTGGCTTCCACACTCGTCCCGCATGCACAGAGTTTATGTATACTGTAGAGGTGTTCGGTGTCTTCTTTCGCTATAACATCATTTTTTAGGATAATTTGTGGGTTTGTGTGTGTGTGTGTCCTCTGTGAATTGATGTTCGAAATACGCGCCGAGTTGAAACAACCTGCTTTGCTGCTTTCACTCTTGTCATCGCTTCTTGTCGCAGATCAGGCCGCTTATTTCGCGACTGATTATGCACTTAAGCACATCCTACAGACCACCATTGAGCATCCCAATACCCCTACACCCTGGCTTGCTGTGGTAGCCCATTATTGCCTGCTCATGGGGGAAACCACATTATGTGCTGTTTGTCTACCAGGGTGATTTTTTGTAATTCAATTACATTATGGTCCATTCAGTCGGACCTGTTCAGCTGAAGTTCCTGAACACGTCCAATGGGTATGCCTGTCCCATCAGCATCTTGCCTAGAACACTTGATCTACATGAATCAGCAGCAACTGTATTACTCTATATGTGCTCATGTCTGAATTGGGACCATTTCTGACTGGTCTGCAGATGGTATCAATTGTGAGCTAATACTGTAGCAGTTGTATCAATTTGATCTTTTTAACATTCTTTCTGTTTTTTGTTTGTCAATGAATCGCTGATTGACCAGCCAGTCATAAACTTGGTCCACTAAACAAAAAAAAAGTTACATGTACATATTCAGCGATATCTATACCTATTCCACTGTGAGCAATGAAGAGAATTTTTTACTTTCCAAATATTCTTGAAATACTTATTCCTGTAAACTGGAAGATGTTGATATATCTGTATGTTCTGTTCTGGGTTGTCTGTGACAAGACTGACTACTCATAATAGTGATCACGTTTCATATGGATATTAACGTGTTATTAAGAATTATTAAGGTCAGGAAGGTCTTGGATCAGTTAAGATGGTGGTTGTTTCAATTCAACTCCTTAAATTTTCTCAGAAACATATCCCTTTATGCACTTGCTATCTTGTGACACAGCCAGTGTGTATTTTAATGCGTTTTGTGAATCATGTCTTCAAAGCATTGAAGGGTGTGAGATATACCTAGCCCACAGCCACTCCTAATACCTCATATCAATATTTGGCCCAAAGATGATACCATTGTCTGTTTTGTTGACACACACACGCACACACTTACAGTACCTACACTGTGCTATGCTTCCTCTGATTGTGTGATATGTACCTAGCTCACAGCCACTCCTAATATCTCATCAATATTTCACCCAAAGATGATATCATTGTCTGTTTTGTTGACACACACACACACACACACACACACACACACACACACACACCACACACACACAGCACACATGCACACACACACACACACACACACACACACACACACACACACACACACACACACACACACACACACACAGTGCTATGCTTCCTCTGATTGTACAGGTTAGTGGGTGATCATTCATGAGATAAGTAGGTGAAAATACCAACATATACTACCTGTATGCCTGTGTGGAGATCATAAAGTTAGGAGGTGTCAGATTCTGGTCTCTGTGTATGTGCCATTGCTTTTGTCATGGCCTTTCGCTTTTATGCTTGGTGTTGGTACCCTTCATTAGACCTGTAGAATGTCCCTGTTATTGCATGCAGCGTAGTTTCTCCTAATCCTGTTTCTGATCTAGTTTATTTCCTCTTCATGTTGAATTGAAGCACTTCCTAACTTCATCTTGAATGCGTTGAAAATGACATTATGTGGGTCTTTTTACCTATTTGATTTCATTGTGTGAATGTTACCTGTGGCC
>OZ026569.1:3357970-3382970 GCA_964020155.1 Chondrilla cf. caribensis
AGACCACCCAAGGGACCAAGAAAAGGTAGCCTCTGTAGACATGTGGTCTGCGTGTACACATGCTACAATGTAGCTGATGAGGCACAGTGGATAGCTCAATAGTGGTCACTTGGGACAGGTGGTCTTTGGTACAGATTCCACTGTATTTCCATAATATAGTTGATGTATGTACATACGTATGTACAGACAAGCTTCCTTAATGAGTAGCTTGAAATGCACTCCAAGTGTATGCAAATTTTAATGGTACTTCTCTGAATATGTTCATACTATAGAAGGTGTTGAGATGTTGAGCTGTGGAGGTTCCACTCCATCCAGGCATTGTGGTGAATTGTCACCGTATTTGTTAATAGTGCTGGATTAGTACCTTCTCTTGTTACCACCCACTTGATTATGCTCAAACTAGTAACACCACTTGAACACCTGAAGGTGTCTATAAGTTGCTATCCTCATTGTTGAGACTCATGTATTGTATGTTCTTAGTCTACTGGATGTGGTATTTTGCCTTTGACCATGTTCAAGAGATTGTGTTTAGCATTGTGTGTTTTAGTCTACTGGATGTACAGCGAATTTTCATTAATCCGCCACAATTTGTTTTCAAAGAATATGGTGGATTAACAAGTTTGGTGGATTTACTGGATATTCATTTGTACTTGTACATTATATTGGTACTGGGAAATTGTGGCAGTTTAAGGGTTTGGCAGATAAAGCAGTGGGAGATTAACAAAAACTAGCTGAATTACCCGCCCTACGGGCGTATTCGTCCGTAACGTGTCATGAAAATGACGCCCTTCAAGTACAGCAGATAGTACGGTTTCGTTAGAATTCTAGAAGAAAGGTCTAAAACGAAACGCCAACCCCTTAGGACACTCCACGGGTGCCGCTGAGAAGGATGAGGAGGATTGGAGAGTTTGATGTTGATCGCGTGTGAACTGAAGGAGGAGTTTGCGAACAAACAAACAGAGAATCCTTGCATTATAGTAGGATTCACTGTAGTATTTCTTTCCTTCAAACATGTGTTTAAGAGATTGTGCTTAGCATTTTGTGTTGTCTTAGTCTATGGGATGGGGTATTGTCCTTTGCAGTGTTGATTGTGGCTGGTATCATGTGTTGTTTCTCCCCATTGTGTACCATTGTTGGGATACTCTTTGTGTTTGTGTCTATCGCTGTGAATGTGTCAGTGTGGTCCTTTTGTTCCATTACACCCTATCTCAGTGTCGTATCACAGTGAATGTATCAGTGTGGTCCTTTTGTTCCATTACACCCTATCTCAGTGTCATATCACTGTGAATGTGTCAGTGTGGTCCTTTTGTTCCATTACACCCTATCTCAGTGTAGGTTACTGTGGTGTCCGGTAGTGTGTACATGGTGTGCACATGATATGTGTATGCTTTACAAACAGATTATGTTACAACCCGGTGATAGACTATTGAGGCAGAGATACACTATACTACTCTTGTGTTCTTGTGGCTGTGGGTGTTGAAGAATTCCTGTAGAGTACATGTGGAGTGTATGTTGTCACTGTGGGAGATTCTGCTTTGATTGAACTTTAGAATCAATCTAGTGCTACATGTTGTAGCTGGACCTTGAGGGAGTGATGTATAGAGTCTAGTGCTACTTGGTGTAGCTAGATCTTGAGGGAGTGATGTATAGAATGTAGTGCTACATGGTGTAGCTAGACCTTGAGGGAGTGATGTATAGAATGTAGTGCTACATGGTGTAGCTAGATCTTGAGGGAGTGATGTATAGAATGTAGTGCTACATGGTGTAGCTAGACCTTGAGGGAGTGATGTATAGAATGTAGTGCTACATGGTGTAGCTGGACCTTGAGGGAGTGATGTATAGAGTCTAGTGCTACTTGGTGTAGCTAGATCTTGAGGGAGTGATGTATAGAATGTAGTGCTACTTGGTGTAGCTAGACCTTGAGGGAGTGATGTATAGAATGTAGTGCTACATGGTGTAGCTAGATCTTGAGGGAGTGATGGATAAACCTTTTTTACTACATGATGCGGCTAGGTTTCAGGAGTGATATATAGATCCTGTTACTACATGTCAGTACATGATCCAGCTACATACATAGTCTTGAGGGAGCGATCTATAGTATCTCGTGTTACATGGTACAGGGGAGGAGGGGGGGGGGCAGTGTGTTGATAATGGATGTACATCTACACGGTCAGACTGCAGTTGAGAGCAAACAGTGATCAAATTTTCTAAACTTCAATCTTGTTCTACTGTAGTGATATGTGTGCATCTATTCACTGACTGTTGGCATCTGTCCTCTTTGTTAATGAAATGTGGATGATGAACGTGTGTGTGTGTGTGTGTGTGTATGTGATGTGTGTGGTGGTGTGTGTGTGTGTGTGTGTGTGTGTGTGTGTGTGTGTGTGTGTGTGTGTGTGTGTGTTCAACTCTAGTAAATGTCCCATCTGCAGGAAAGTATCTCCATCATTATCATTCCTGCATTAAGCCATTACCATGGAAACCAATCCACCTGCATAGTTTGTCTAATTGTTTAGTCTCTGTATCTCTGAGTGACAGCATCAACTATTGCACTACTATGGGCTCCCATTCGATAGAGTATTACATGTGTCATTCTTTCAATTCCATATATCAAATACCAGCAGATTTTGCCAATGTGATAGCAGTTGTACTCCACTGTACTGTACATACACGTGTACGTAACTAAAGGATGCTTACTAAGAAAATTGTACTGTACATAATTTACTTAGTAGCACCTTTTGGTTCACATACAGTGGAGCCTGTATTAAAGACCACCTCCGCACAAAGACCACCTGTTGTTGTACCTTATCAGCTACATTGTAGCACCTGTACATAAAGACCCCCTGTCTACAGAGGCTACCTTTTCTTGGTCCCCTGCGTGGTCTTTATGGACAGGTTCCACTGTATTTTATACTCCTGTTGAGATGTAGACTTTACTCCTTCCCTACCTCATGTACATGAAGTATTTCACCGAGATCTTTATCTTCAATAGGGTATTCAGAGAGATGCTCTTCGGAGGAGTGATCAAACGTAAAGCAAAGGGGAAGCGTTACAAGCCCACTTCATCTGCCACAGAGTTTCTCAACTTCAACGGAAAACACACTGTCGTGGTAGAAGAGTTCGATTTTGATGTCTTCAAGCAGGTGGTCCAGTTTGCCCACACAGGGTCTCTCATTCTGCAGGCCAGGATGCTAATTGGGCTGGTGAACGCGGCCGACTACTTTGAAATGCCCGATCTACTGGAAGCCTGTATGGACTTTCTCGACGAGACAATTTCGGCCGATTGTGTCTGCACAATGTTGAGCACAGCAGAGAGGTATACCAGGTATTTTCAGACTCCTTCAGCGAAGAAGGTTGTCCACCAGATATTGGAATTTGTGGACAACAATGCGGAAGAGGTTCTCGGGCTCACATGCCTCACAACCGTCCCAAAGCCTGTCATGATGTTGGTTCTGGACAGAGAGGAATCGCTTGCAGCTGAGCTGGTCAAGTTCCAGGCAGCCCTGAGGTGGTGTAAGCTGCACCACCAGAACCATCCTCACATCAGTCTCAAGACAATTTTCGAACCGTTTGCGCGATTGATCGAGTTTCATCGAATTCCTGCAAACGATCTCATGCAGAAAGTGAAACCTTCTGGAATCGTGGATGACAGTGTGATAGTAAATGCTCTGGCTTATCAAGCGGATCCTCTCTCGGTGGATCCATCACAGATTAACAACAGGGCAATGCGAGCTCTAAGCTACAGTGTGTACAAGGCCAAGGTGACCGCTCTTGATCGTAAGAGAAGCAGTTCCCTCACAAATCTTGGTCAGAAAGTATCCATGGACGGGATGTCAGAAGAGGAAATTGAAAACAACCTCAGTCACGTCAGTGAATACTCTCAAAGCCACGGAGCCATTAATATCGTCCTGCATGGAACCAATGATGAGGTGGAAACTTCGAATTTATTGGAAGTACCGGCTGTATCCAACGGTATTGACGGTGACTTGATGAATGATGACGTCTATGAAACCACAGTTGAGATTGAGGAAGGATGGCAGGGGGGATCATCGGGGAAAAGGAGCAATTCGTTAGGAGAATCCAAGACGCGAATTTTAACATTTGGAAAAAATTCTCCCTTGTTGTCTGACGGTGTGGCCCATGCTCGACGCAAATCTCTCTGTCGTATAAGGAGTGACGGTTTGGTTAGTTCTCTTGAGTCCAGGACAATCGTCTTGAACAAACCGCGAAGGTGTACATTCAGCTCCAGCCGCGAGGACGTGTCAAACGATTTATCAGGATCAGTAGGTACACTCTCTCAAGTTTCTTCCTCAGAATGCTAAAGGTGATGCTCCTCATCATTATTGCTACTATTATCTGTGTTCTACTGCAATAGCATCAAATCTTCCAGTATTGTATATAATTTTGCTTTCTGATGATTGTAATGTCAACTTTTAATGTGCATGTATATTATACGTAACAATTATCGAAGTCAGCTCAATTTGATGTGTATGCAGATTAATAATGATTACTTCTGAAATTTCAGCATACAGCATGCATGTTTGTGTTTTATTGTAGTTACTATATAACATTTTGCATTAATAATATTATTTCATAATAGTATAATTAATTTATAATTGTATGCAATGTTTTATCCGAATAATAATTTCTGAATAATATTATTGGTATACTATTATTATAGTGGACATGCAGGTAATTTGACACTGACTGCATGGTCACCATAGCCTACTAAGTGTCAATATAATACACTGGAACCTCTCTATTACAAATCTCTGAATAGCAGAAACCTCTGTAATAAGGACACCATTCTGTGTCCCAGTGTAGTACTGTACTGTACTAAGAGACCTCTGAATTGAGGAAACCTCTGTAATAAGGACTAAAATCAAGGTCCCAGAGTGTTCGTAATAGAGAGGTTCCACTGTATGCTTAGCACCATCTTGCATAGCTTATAGGAGAGGGGGTGTGTCAAGCTGATAATTTGTACCAACCTAGGTGGGTTGCTAACTAACTTATGAAACAATTCCCATCTCCGTGCATGGTTTGTAACATCATCTATTGGAGATGGTGCTAGGGGGCCTAATTCTGGTCATAGCACCACACTCAATGTATGGGGGAGAATATGGGGGGAAATGCTTATTACCATCTTCCATAGCTCATAGGAGGGGGGGGGGGTGTTAACCTGATATTTTTACAGACCTAGCTGGGGACATGAACTAACTTATGAAGTAATTCCCATCTCTGTGTGTGGCACATAACTCGAGCTACATTCAGAGGTGCTTCAATGTATGGGAGAGTATAGGAGAATAAACGCTAAGAACTTTTTTGCATAGCTCATTGCAGAGGGGGCGTGTCAATCTGATATCTCCAGACCTAGCTGGGGATATGAACTAAATTGAAACTATTACGATCTCCATATGTGGCACATAACTCTAGCTACATTTGGAGATGCTTAATATTTTTCAATGTATGGGAGAGTATAGGAGAAAAATGCTAAGCACCTTTTGTATGATCATTGCAGAGGGGGCGTGTCAATCTGATAATTTTACCTAGCTGGGCACTTGAACTAACTTATCAAATAATTCCCACTTCTGTATGTGGCCCATAACTCTAGCTACATTAGAAGGTGCTAGGAGAAAAACACTTAGCACCATCTTGCATAGCTCGTGGGAGAGGGGGTGTGTCAGTCTGATATTTTCACCACATCTAGCTATGGATGTGAGCTAGGTTATGAAACATGTCCCATCTCTTTGTGTGCTTTGTAACCCTTGTTATTCAAGGTGGTGCTATGGCCAAATTTTGGCCATTGCACCACAGTCAATGTATGGAAGAGAATAGGAGAAAAAACACTTAGCACCATCTTGCATAGCTCGTGGGAGAGGGGGTGTGTCAGTCTGATATTTTCACCACATCTAGCTATGGATGTGAGCTAGGTTACGAAACATGTCCCATCTCTTTGTGTGCTTTGTAACCCTTGTTATTCAAGGTGGTGCTATGGCCAAATTTTGGCCATTGCACCACAGTCAATGTATGGAAGAGAATAGGAGAAAAAGACTTAGCACCATCTTGTATAGCTCGTGGGAGAGGGGGTGTGTCAGTCTGATATTTTCACCACATCTAGCTATGGATGTGAGCTAGGTTATGAAACATGTCCCATCTCTTTGTGTGCTTTGTAACCCTTGTTATTCAAGGTGGTGCTATGGCCAAATTTTGGCCATTGCACCACAGTCAATGTATGGAAGAGAATAGGAGAAAAACACTTAGCACCATCTTGTATAGCTCGTGGGAGAGGGGGTGTGTCAGTCTGATAGTCAGACAAAAATGATAGGTTTTGTTGCTGATGAAATTTCTTCCAGGCGTCCATATGGCACATAGCATTATACATTTGTATGTACATTCCAATACAAGTGTAATACGCCTTGTGGTGATAACTCAGGTGATTTGACATCACGTTTCTGGTCACCAAGGACTGCCCAGTGTCCGTGCCAAACTCACCAACACAATTTGGGATGCATACAAACCGTCCTGAGTGTGCTATGGGCCTCGTGGTGACAAGCAAAAAAATGTCAATTTTTATGCTTGTCACCACGGCCTCTCCTGTGTGCACATAATGCATCATAGATCTAATACGAATGTATGGACACACTCCTGGAACTAATACAGTCCTTTTGATAACAAAAATAATAGGTTTTGTTGCTGATGAAATTTTTACCAGGCGTCCATATGGCACATAGCATTATACATTTGTATGTACATTTCAATATAAGTGTAATACGCCTTGTGGTGATAAGTCAGGTGATTTGACATCACGTTTCTGGTCACCAAGGACTGCCCAGTGTCCGTGCCAAACTCACCAAACACAATTTGGGATGCATACAAACCATCCTGAGTGTGCTATGGGCCTCGTGGTGACAAGCAAAAAAATGTCAATTTTTATGCTTGTCACCACGGCCTCTCCTGTGTGCACATAATGCATCATAGATCTAATACGAATGCACGGACACACTCCTGGAACTAATATGGTCGTTTTGATAACAAAATTGATAGGTTTTGTTGCTGATGAAATTTCTACCAGGCGTCCATATGGCACATAGCATTACACATTTGTATGTACATTTCAATATAAGTGTAATATGCCTTGTGGTGATCACTGAGGTGATTTGACATCACGTTGCTGGTCACCAAGGGCTGCCCAGTGTCCGTTTCAAACTCACAAACACAATTTGGGATGCATACAAACCATCCTGAGTGTGCTATGGGCCTCGTGGTGACAAGCCAAAAAATGTCAATTTTTATGCTTGTCACCACGGCCTCTCCTGTGTGCACATAATACATCATAGATCTAATACGAATGTACGCACATACTCCTGGAACTAATACGGTCCTTTTGATAACAAAAGTGATAGGTTTTGTTGCTGATGAAATTTTTACCAGGCGTCCATATGGCACATAGCATTATACATTTGTATGTACATTTCAATATAAGTGTAATACGCCTTGTGGTGCTCACTCAGGTGATTTGACATCACGTTGCTGGTCACCAAGGGCTGCCCAGTGTCCGTGCCAAACTCACCAACACAATTTGGGATGTATACAAACCGTCCTGAGTGTGCTATGGGCCTCGTGGTGACAAGCCAAAAAATGTCAATTTTTATGCTTGTCACCACGGCCTCTCCTGTGTGCACATAATGCATCATAGATCTAATACGAATGCACGGACACACTCCTGGAACTAATACGGTCCTTTTGATAACAAAAATGATAGGTTTTGTTGCTGATGAAATTTTTACCAGGCGTCCATATGGCACATAGCATTATACATTTGTATGTACATTTCAATATAAGTGTAATACGCCTTGTGGTGCTCACTCAGGTGATTTGACATCACGTTGCTGGTCACCAAGGGCTGCCCAGTGTCCGTGCCAAACTCACTAACACAATTTGGGATGTATACAAACCGTCCTGAATGTGCTATGGGCCTCGTGGTGACAAGCCAAAAAATGTCAATTTTTATGCTTGTCACCACGGCCTCTCCTGTGTGCACATAATACATCATAGATCTAATACGAATGTACGCACATACTCCTGGAACTAATACGGTCCTTTTGATAACAAAAATGATAGGTTTTGTTGCTGATGAAATTTTTACCAGGCGTCCATATGGCACATAGCATTATACATTTGTATGTACATTTCAATATAAGTGTAATACGCCTTGTGGTGCTCACTCAGGTGATTTGACATCACGTTGCTGGTCACCAAGGGCTGCCCAGTGTCCGTGCCAAACTCACCAACACAATTTGGGATGTATACAAACCGTCCTGAATGTGCTATGGGCCTCGTGGTGACAAGCCAAAAAATGTCAATTTTTATGCTTGTCACCACGGCCTCTCCTGTGTGCATATAATGCATCATAGATCTAATACGAATGCACGGACACACTCCTGGAACTAATACGGTCCTTTTGATAACAAAAATGATAGGTTTTGTTGCTGATGAAATTTTTACCAGGCGTCCATATGGCACATAGCATTATACATTTGTATGTACATTTCAATATAAGTGTAATACGCCTTGTGGTGCTCACTCAGGTGATTTGACATCACGTTGCTGGTCACCAAGGGCTGCCCAGTGTCCGTGCCAAACTCACTAACACAATTTGGGATGTATACAAACCGTCCTGAATGTGCTATGGGCCTCGTGGTGACAAGCCAAAAAATGTCAATTTTTATGCTTGTCACCACGGCCTCTCCTGTGTGCACATAATGCATCATAGATCTAGTACGAATGCACGGACACACTCCTGGAACTAATACGGTCCTTTTGATAACAAAAATAATAGGTTTGTTACTGATCAATATTCCTACCAGGCGTCCATATGACACATAGCATTATACATTTGTATGTACATTTCAATATAAGTGTAATATGCCTTGTGGTGCTCACTCAGGTGATTTGACATCACGTTTCTGGTCACCAAGGGCTGCCCAGTGTCCGTGCCAAACTCACCAACACAATTTGGGATGTATACAAACCGTCCTGAATGTGCTATGGGCCTCGTGGTGACAAGCAAAAAAATGTCAATTTTTATGCTTGTCACCACGGCCTCTCCTGTGTGCACATAATGCATCATAGATCTAATACGAATGCATAGACACACTCCTGGAACTAATATGGTCGTTTTGATAACAAAATTGATAGGTTTTGTTGCTGATGAAATTTTTACCAGGCGTCCATATGGCACATAGCATTATACATTTGTATGTACATTTCAATATAAGTGTAATACGCCTTGTGGTGCTCACTCAGGTGATTTGACATCACGTTGCTGGTCACCAAGGGATGCCCAGTGTCCGTGCCAAACTCACAAACACAATTTGGGATGTATACAAACCGTCCTGAATGTGCTATGGGCCTCGTGGTGACAAGCCAAAAAATGTCAATTTTTATGCTTGTCACCACGGCCTCTCCTGTGTGCACATAATGCATCATAGATCTAGTACGAATGCACGGACACACTCCTGGAACTAATACGGTCCTTTTGATAACAAAAATAATAGGTTTGTTACTGATCAATATTCCTACCAGGCGTCCATATGACACATAGCATTATACATTTGTATGTACATTTCAATATAAGTGTAATACGCCTTGTGGTGCTCACTCAGGTGATTTGACATCACGTTTCTGGTCACCAAGGGATGCCCAGTGTCCGTGCCAAACTCACCAACACAATTTGGGATGCATACAAACCGTCCTGAGTGTGCTATGGGCCTCGTGGTGACAAGCAAAAAAATGTCAATTTTTATGCTTGTCACCACGGCCTCTCCTGTGTGCACATAATGCATCATAGATCTAATACGAATGCATGGACACACTCCTGGAACTAATACGGTCCTTTTGATAACAACAATGATAGGTTTTGTTGCTGATGAAATTTTTACCAGGTGTCCATATGACACATAGCATTATACATTTGTATGTACATTTCAATATAAGTGTAATACGCCTTGTGGTGATAAGTCAGGTGATTTGACATCACGTTTCTGGTCACCAAGGACTGCCCAGTGTCCGTGCCAAACTCACCAAACACAATTTGGGATGCATACAAACCTTCCTGAGTGTGCTATGGGCCTCGTGGTGACAAGCCAAAAAATGTCAATTTTTATGCTTGTCACCACGGCCTCTCCTGTGTGCACATAATGCATCATAGATCTAATACGAATGCATGGACACACTCCTAGAACTAGTACGGTCCTTCTAATATCCATAAAGATGCGTTGTGGTGTTGAATAAAAATTCTCCCCAGAGTCCATATGCCATGTATAATAATGTATATACTTTTGTATGTACATTTAAATATAAGAGTAATATGTTTTGTGGTGATCATGCAGGTACTTTCAAATTCCTTTGCTGGTCACCAAGGGCTGCCCAGTGTCCATGCCTAACTCACCAACACAGTTTGGGATGCATGCACACCCTCCTGAGTGTACTATAGGCCTTGTGGTGACAAGCAAAAAATGTCAAATTTTATCGCTTGTCACCACGGTCTCTCCTGTGTGCACACGATGCATTGTAGCACAAATATTGATGTGTGGACACACTCCTGGAATTTGTACGGTCCTTCTGATAGTAAAAAAGATGCGTTTTGTTGCCAAACAAAAATTCTCCCCAGTTTCCATATGACATATTATAATACTGCATATACTTTTGCATGTACATCCCAATTATAAGTGTAATACGCCTTAATTTGGTGATCAATCAGGTAATTTAACATTCTTTTACTGCTCACTATGGGATGCCTAGTGCCCATATCAAACTGATCAGTACACATTTGGATGCATGCACACCCCCTTGGGTGTGCTATAGGCTTCGTGGTGACCAGCAAAGATGTCAACTATTATTGCTGGTCACCACGGCCTCTCCAGTGTCCACATAATGCATCATAATCCAACATTATTTTTATTCCCCTGTTGAGTGTCGGATTAGAGGGGTTTTACTGTAATTACATTATCTGTTATGCATGAGCCTATAAACATGTATATAACAACGCATCCATGTTGTAATTAAAATTAATATTGACTATTGGGGAATATATGAGTGTAAATAATGTCCACACACAAATAATAATATGAAGGCAATCAGTTGATATGGTCAGGCTTTGCTGTAAATGTCACCGATAGAGGACTACGAGATTTGATCAGTTCGAACACTATAACCTGGAAATATGGAGATTATGTAATAGTCACATGATAAGAACAGTTCATATCAATGGGCAGAACTGGCAGTCAAAGACATGTAACAACATTGTGTCATATGACAGTTATGTGATGTAGGAAATATTGATACTTAAAATTCAATGTACATAAGTGAAACAAAACGAGTCACAAATATTGTCACAAGACAGTCATGTGATGCAGCACCTAATTACAGACAATAAACTCAATGCACATAGTAAACGAACAAAATGTGACATGTAATGATACGGTGTTACATGACAATCATGTGATATACAATAACACACATGGACATTTGAATTCCTACCCTGTTTGTTCCTCTGCGCAAGATGGAAGACGGAACATACAGTGACTTCTGGGGTCCTATATCCCAGTACCTCCCTAGGTTGACATTGTTGATGAACAGTACACCTTTAGACCATCCCTACACACAGCAGGGTACACATATGTAATACATATTATACATAGTCTGACTTTGTAAGTGCAGTACTGTGTGGATAAGTACATGCAGGAAAACACACACACACACACACACACACACACACACACACACACACACACACACACACACACACACACACACACACACTAACACACACACACACTAACACACACACATAAAGAAAAACATGGACACACCACCACAACTACACTTACAGACATATCAGCAAAGGTGTCCTGTGGCATGCCCTCTATATTGAAAGCTCCTCTGTAGATAGTAGGACCACTGAATTTATAACTGGACACCCTCTTCCATTGGGCGCCTGCATCAATACTGTGAAGTATTTGGAAGGTCACATGATTTACATGTGACACACACACACA
Organism: Chondrilla cf. caribensis; assembly: GCA_964020155.1. NCBI lineage: Eukaryota > Metazoa > Porifera > Demospongiae > Chondrillida > Chondrillidae > Chondrilla > Chondrilla cf. caribensis. The sequence continues at coordinate 3,370,027 of OZ026569.1, forward strand.
CACACACACACACACACACACATGCACACACACACGCACACACACACACACACACACACACACACACACACACAGACACTGCACACAATCCTGTATGAATTACTATTATGTGTGACAAATCAGGTCTTCTCATTACTAGTAGTTGAACATTTATGGCAATAATTACCATACTCACAGAACCCAGGGTAATAGGTCTAATGGTGTTATCACAACTTGGCATTTATTATACTAACAAGGAAAACTCGCTGTGAGCACGTGTGTGTATGTGTGTGTATGTGTGTGTGTGTGTGTGTTTGTGTGTGTGTGTGTATGTGTCTGTGTGTGTGTGTCTGTGTGTGTGTCTGTGTTCGTGTGTGTGTGTGTGTGTGTGTGTGTGCGTATGTGTGTGTGTGTGTGTGTGTGTGTGTGTGTGTGTGTGTGTGTGTGTGTGTGTGTGTGTGTGTGTGTGTGTGTGTGTGTGTGTGTGTGTGTGTGTGTGTGTGTGTGTGTACATACATATGTCTGCGGGAGTGCCCATGAATACGTATCAATGTACGTACATACGTACATTATAGACTAGTAAACTCACTTTCCAACAAACGTTTGTGTAAATTCAACCGAGTAGGCCAACCAATTCTCCTTTTCCTTGTTATCAATGGTTACTGGTCTAAGAATTCCCTTTCTTGACTCCAGTGGGACTTTGATACCAGCGTCAATGTAGTTGACACGACCCAAGTTCTCCACTATTAGATCCAGATTGTAATCTCCATCTGATTTGTCCTTTGAAATCTACAGGACAATAGAAAGGATTTATGGCTATACACCGTAAACAAAGCATTTGTACACACAGAGCATTAGCTACTGGCAATGATGAGGAGAAGTGTTTGTCATAGCAATCCATAACCAAAAGCACAGCCCATCCACCTGCATACACACACATGTACATACACACGCACACACACACACACACACACACACACACACACACACACACACACACACACACACACACACACACACACACATCCAACACTTTATCCCACTCCAAGTTTACAGTCTGTTGGTTGAACCACGAAAGTGGCTTTAGTAAAACACCATTCAGTAGAGCCTGCAGTAAAACAGAAGAAAGCACAATCACAAAAGGCCCATCACTTAGTCTCGCCCCCCTCGTCTGCTGTTTTCTGTTGAGGAAGCAAATATTGGTGAACATTCTAGGGACAAGGTACGTTTCATCCTTTCATTCTCACTTCTGAAGCAATAGCTTCAACAAAGGTTCTATACCAAGAATAAAAGAGATGCCCGAATAATTCGACTGCGGTGTGGTGCTGTGGTGTCCCTGTGTGTGTACAGTACAGCAGTTGTGAAGCATAATGGCAGTCTTCCTCTCAACTGACCACACCAAAGTCCTTCAACTGAGTGATGACGACAGTCTTTTCCTTTTCACTGACAGCTGTCCGGTAGACAACGAACCCATAACCCTGTCCAGAACCCTTGTTCACCGGCAGTTGCTCCATCGGGACAGGGTGTTTTAATTGGGTAGGCGTCTGAGAACAAAGGTACAAATACATATAAATCATTGCTAATTATTAGTAACAGGATGTTTCTACGAGAAATAGCAACAAGCACAAAAATAATGACAAAAATAACGATTAACACAACAATAACAAATATGGAAATTAACAAAATATACAAAATTTGAAAGGACAATAATCCACAATACAATAACAAAAAACAAAAGTAACAATAACTAACAAAACAAGAATAAACACAACAACTTACTGGAACATAGGCAAATGTGTCTTGTAATGCAAGGGCCAGTGTAAGTGAGACCTCCCCTGAATAAGTGTGGGAGATTGTGTGTGTGTGTGTGTGTGTGTGTGTGTGTGTGTGTGTGTGTGTGTGTGTGTGTGTATGTGTGTGTGTGTATGTGTGTGTGTGTGTGTGTGTGTGTGTGTGTGTGTGTGTGTGTGTGTGTGTGTGTGTGTATGTGTGTGTGTGTGTGTGTGTGTGTGTGTGTGTGTGTATGTGTGTGTGTGTGTGTGTGTGTGTGTGTGTGTGTGTGTGTGTGTGTATGTGTGTGTGTGTGTGTGTGTGTGTGTGTGTGTGTGTGTGTGTGTGTGTGTGTATGTGTGTGTGTGTGTGTGTGTGTGTGTGTGTATGTGTGTGTGTGTGTGTGTGTGTGTGTGTGTGTGTGTGTGTGTGTGTGTGTGTGTGTGTGTGTGTGTGTGTGTGTGTTGTGTGTGTTGTGTGTGTGTGTGTGCTATTTAGTGGTTAAGACATGGGCACAAGGGCATTATGACATTTAAAATACCGAGTCCCGAGGGCGCGAAGCGCCCGAGGGTGAGTGTATTTTATATGTCATAATGCCCGAGTGTCCATGTCTTAACCATTATAGCATCCGTTGCTAACGCTTTATACTGTTGCTAGCGCTTTATACATTATAAAATTGCTGTATAATAGTACTGTTTCTATGGTAACGGATGCTATAATTGTAACAATACTATAAATGTCCACACTGGGTGCATGTGGAGCAGTGTAAGCATGACGTGTGAGATGTAGCGCTTGCATGAGTGTGTCAATGTAACCACAATTCACCATAATCCTTAGGAGGAAATGATTGGGGAACAGGCTTCAGTGGTAGATGAACTGGAGGCAGAAACAGATAATATCTTATGTGATTGTACAGTACGGTTAGTACTTACATATGTACAGTACATGTAGCAGTAATTATATAAACTACATGAACCCACAACACACATGCACAACACACACACAAACACACACATACACACACACACACACACACACACACACACACACACACAAACACAGCACACACAAACAAACACACACACACACACACACAGCACACCATGAGAGGGCACAAGCTTCGGTAGTAGATCTCTCAAGGCAAAATACTTCATAGTAGGGTTCCCATTCTCGCTCAGAGGAGCATCGTAGTCTGTAGAACATTGTACAACCCCAATAACATGCACGTACAGATGTTGCACAATCGACTCTGGTAAAATGTACAGATGTTAGACAACTCTTGTTAGATGTACAAACAAATCCTATTAGATGTATGAACATTGCAGAGTATAAGCGAACAAAAATAAGCAGCCTTTTGTAACATCCACGCTCACACATGTATGGTACAGCTGCTAACCATAACTTGTGATGGTTGGAAGATAGTTTGAGTCTGGACTGATGTTAGCTCCATTCATGAAACCAAAATTGGTTCCTCCTATTATGTGTGGAAATTAGGGTACATGGAGGTCAAAGCAGTAGCTACTGTATGTGTGTGTGTGTGTGTGTGTGTGTGTGTGTGTGTGTGTGTGTGTGTGTTGCATGTGTGTGTGCGTGCGTGTGTGCATGAATGTTTTTCGACCTATTTACATGTACAGAAACCCATTACTTGTGGATACATATATTATTGTGTTTGAAAAATCTATTGACCCATGTTCTCACCATGAAACATATAGAGGTTCACCGAGGCATTCATATTCAAGATGACGGTGAGAGTTGATTGGAAGTTTTCCGGTGTGAGATGCAGCTGCGGGGATTTCTCCCCCCAGTGCCAAAACCAGCCGCTCCAAAACTCAGCAACAAACAGAGGTTTATTAGGCTGAGGAACAGGCGTGGGAAGAAAGAAATCAAAACAACGTGGTGATAAATTGCAAACAATAACTGGTGGAAGCAGAATTATGGGCTATAATTATGCACACATTAATTATTCCATAAAATTAATGTTGACCGTTAACTCGATATTTACAGATAATTGTACGTATTGTAGTTATTGAAATGGTATTATAACTGAGTCCTTGTAACTTCTCCTTAGCATGATCTTTATTCTCAGAATTTACTGTATTGGCAAATATGTTTGGTATTATTATCTGGAATTTTCAAAAGTCAGACTTTTATTCATTTTATACTTTTCTACTTTCTAGATTTTTTGTATGAATTTTTGTACTTTTTTGTCTTTTTCGTGTCTAGTATGGTAGCCTCGTAACCAAAAGCTTCACTAGTTGAACTATTGTGAACATAAACATACATTTATTTCACATATGGTTTTATGTACGTACGTACGTACATACATAAGTACATATACACACCACCACCACCACCACCACCACCACCAACAACAACAACAAATGATGTATAGTATTGAAGTAAACAACTGGTAACAAACGTGCACAGTTGGTTTTCTTCCATTCATATGAATTGTCATTCTTGTATGTCTGAAATTGACCTCAATGACCATTTTAGACCAACCTGGACTCTTTTGAGTGTCTTTAGTGACTCTTCAGCATCCTTTTGGAAATTCACTGTTACCAACACTGCAGACAAGGTTCGAAGTTATATACCAGCCATCACACACACACACACACACACACACACACACACACACACACACACACACACACACACACAACACTCACACAACACACACACACACACACACACACACACAACACTCACACAACACACACAACACACCACACACACACACACACACACACACACACACACACACACACACACACACACACACACAACACTCACACAACACACACACACACACACACACACACAACACACACACAACACACACACACACACACACACACCATCTTCTGGGAGCATTTTGACAGCTTGTTCCAAGTTACCAGGTGCATCAGATGTAAACAATAGCTCTTTGATGCCTTTTGCCTTCATCATCTAACAACAACACAAAATGTCACAAAGTAATGAAAATTGCAAGGGCAAGTTTCAAACCCATAATAGCACAACATTCTCGTTAAGTACCCCCAGTTAGTCAGTCAGTTTGTACACACTCCTGGTTAGTACACACTCCTGGTTAGTACACATTTCAAGTTAGTACACACTCCTGGTTAGTACACATTTCCAGTTAGTACACATTCACAGTTAGTGCACAGTCCTGGTTAGTACACACTCCTGGTTAGTACACAGTCCTGGTTAGTACACAGTCCTGGTTAGTACACACTCCTGGTTAGTACACACTCCTGGTTAGCACACACTCCTGGTTAGTACACACTCCTGGTTAGTACACACTCTCAGTTACTACAAACACTTCACTCAGTCCCTAGCTCATGTACACTATATCAACCAGTACTAAGTGATTACCTCTGACAAGAAGTACAGATTTGGTGTGCCCTTCGAGGTACATACTTACATACAGAAGAGGTAAGACTGTACTCAGTATCATAATAACTGTCTTAGCTGGGAAATCCAACCCATGTACTCAAACTACCTTGTAGATCTCATTCAAGTAGTCTTTGTCTCTGGCAAAGCTCAAGTATTCGTTTTCCACTTGAAATGCAATGATGGGACCTCCGTACGATGCCTGCAAGGGGTTCAGGATCTGGAAGAGGTGGTCGAAGTATCGAGCAACAGCAGCGAGAAAGGGCCCATGCATCGTTCTCAGCTTCATGTCTTCATCGTGGAGCAGCCACCTGGGGAAGAAAATTCACATTCTATTACACAGTTGATTCTTGTTGATGTCAAAGGTGTGTTGGGTGAATGATCCAGCCACTCACGCAGGGAGTCCCCCCAGGTCCCACTCGGCACATATGTAGGGACCCGGCCTAATGATGACATGGAGGCCTAGGTCTTTTGCTACCATGATAAACTCCCTGGAAGAATGAAATGGAAACATGAATACAGTATCTAAGTTATGAATGTGTTAGTTTGTGTACTGTGTGGAAGTGTGTGTGCATGTGTGTGTGTGTGTGTGTGTGTGTGTGTGTGTGTGTGTGTGTGTGTGTGTGTGTGTGTGTGTGTACATGTATATGTGTACATGTGTAGACATGTGTGGACAGTATGTACATGCACATGTACTTTTATGTACATGTGTGTGTATAACACAGTTGTCGTACTTACTTAACATCACAGATTCCGGTAAAGTCAAACTCTCCAGGACGAGGTTCATGTAAGTTCCATGCTATGTACCTGATGGATGGACAACACAGAGATCAGCTGGATCTCAGCCACCAAAAAATAGAAATCCTACTCATGGGAGAGCAATGAGCAAATACCAGCGAGACAGCACTGACAGGTATACTCATTAGACATATTTAAAACTTGAGCTAAGCAAGTATGACTCAAGTGGACTCAGCTCCAATAGTCCAGGTACTGGAGTGAGAATCATGCAGACACGTAACGTGATACTCATTTGAAGTACGTATGGTATATATGACTCTCATTGCATTGCCTAATGAGGTTAGATACGCATGACTGAATAAAATGTTTGTGTTGACATGAGCACAATTGGCCCAAAGTTAGTAATCTACGGTTGGTTGCGATACAGAATTGGGAAGTTCCAGCACATTAGTACTGTACTTCATGTAACTGAACACGGACGCACATGATGTACACGTGGGTCGACTCACGTTTCAACTGTGTTCAGACCAGCTGCTTTGAGTTTTGTCAGTCTGTCGCGCCATGATGCCGGGGGTACTCTAAAGTAATGAATGGCGCCACTTAGTATCCGTAATGGCTTCCCGTTCATCATGAAATGATTCCCGGCTGTTCGGAGGGCGGGAAATCGCGTCTTATCTCCTGCTTTCGACTGAACCTGCTTCCGTTTGGTAGCAACAGACCAGAGCAGATACACGACAATCACAATCACTAGGATGTATAGGACATGTTTAAGATTAACGTCTACACCAAGACAACGTCGAATTCGCCGTCTTATGACGTCCATTTTATCATACTGTACACGTGCACACTAAAGCTATTGAAATAGTTCCATCTTCGTATGCGTTCATCTATTGGCGGTTGGCCATGGTATTTGCTGAGATTCCTGGAGATTCCTGCACGCACGACTGGGTGAGATGAGGGACTTCACGGAAAAACGTATGCATACCAAGAAGACACGTTTCTCCACTGCATTGTACAGCTCGATCCAATTGTGTTCACGTAGATAGATAAACGTCAGTCTGATGCCAACTACAATCTTTTAAAATGAAAGGAGACCACACACACTGTCATGTTCGTGGTTCACGTTATGTTCATATTTCCCATCAATTCAACCCAGACTTTTTGGTATGTTTGTAGGTTATTTATGGACGCCAATGGACGGATATCCAATTTTCTCCGATATTTTAACGTTCCCGCTAGCAGGCTAGGGACTCACCAGAGCACATCCGCTCACAAATGCATGCCATTATTACACTGGACTGTTTAGGATGAAGTATTATTGCGTACAGTAAGCTCAATGGAGCGAACAGCTGTTCAAGGTACAGTTGACTTGATCTTTGCTGTGTGTTGTGTAATCTGTAAGGAAGTTATATGTATGGAAGACTAATCTATGTAACCATTCCAGATAACAAATTGAACAGCGTACTGTATGTATAATATGTGTGTATAAGTAGCTATTCGTCAAGTTTTCATTTTGAGTCCCATTTCACATATTATTCCCATTCCAGTTTCATTTTTGTCCAAGTAGCTGTTCATGAAATTTTCATTTTGAGTCTCATTTATCATCTTATTCCCATTCCAGCTTCATTTTTGTCCATTTGCTTCCAGATTGCTATGAGGTGCAAGCCACATGTGTTGTTTTAACGTTCGTTCATTCTAACATACTTCAAGTGAAGCTGGCCACACATATGGTAGTGACTGTACCCAACCTTGTTAAATTGTGCTACTTTACCGGTTTTACTATTCCAACAAATCTACCTTTCTGTATTGAATCAAATCTGTATGGAAGGAAATCTTTATCAAATCAAATCTGTATTATCTGCGTCAAATCAAATTGGTATTGAGCCAAATTTGAATGAATTGAATTTGTATTTGTATACATAAGCAAGTCATTGGTTTGTACGTTTGCAGGATATAGTTTGCAGTGTTGCTCGCAAGAGATGTTAATATGGGAGGGGGGGGCAGTAAGGGGTAACGCACTGCAGAGATATGCCTAAGAAGGTTAACGGTCTCAGGAAGGATTGCGGTGTAATGCTATTATTTCAATTTTCAGAAGTCAGTGGGAGTGAGTCCCATTCCCATTCCCATTCCCATTCTCACTCAAATACGTTTCCATCAATCCCACAAGTGTATCCTTGTTGTGGTATTTCAAAGTCTTGGTCTGTTTTGATCAACATCTCTTCATCTCTTTGCGGAATCCTTTTGATGTTTTTGTACTTTATTTGTGTCAACTGAAGGGGAAATGACTTCAATCCTCAGGGAGGAGGCCACACTTCCCACTCAGTCTTATCTCATTTAAAACTTGTTGTGTTCACCTACTAGCTAAATCTGTACTTTGTAATCCGAGTAATTGAGAAGGCGTTGATAGAAATCTATGCTTGTGAAAGGAAACTTGAGTACAATGAAGCATGGCTAAGCTCAAAAAACTCCTTTGATGGCAAATAATGCAGAATTTTGACTATCCGACATCTTTGCGGACTAACGGCTGACCACATTCCCAGACACAGTCATCTTCATGGACTGTACTTCAAAGGCCAGTACAGCTTGTGTACGTCTATAATAATGACTGTGTCTTAGACTGTGGCCAGCTTTTAGAGGATGTTGGATTATCAAAGTTCTGTTCTATTTGTTTTGCAAAGAGTGTCAGATTTTCAAGGTTTCGCCTCGTGTTGCATCATAGGCATCAAAATGTATTGCGTGTGTCAGTATGATGAGTGTCAATGTAGACAGTATGGGTGTTGGTGTGGACTTCATGCAGAACTGGTCACGCAAACACACCGAGAAGATGTCCTCTTGTAGCAGCACTTTGCAACACCATGTAGCCCTTTCAGCACCGTGCACGCCTCCATTCTGCTTATTGATTCACCTACACATGCTGGACATGTGTGCACCACCTGTCCATCCGCATACCACGCACTCTCACATGTAAGAGGCTGGCAACACCATCTACCGCATCAGAGAAATATCTTGAAGGTAAAACGTTTGCTGGTTTGGAGCTGAGTCAAATCTACAAATAGATTTATTGTACTATCAATACTGGTTGTAAGTACCTTTGTATCATCAATTTATCATCAGCAATTGTTTTATAATCAATGTACGCAAATTCGTGTGTACCATCAGTATTAGTTGTACCATCATTGTACCATCAGTACTGATTGTACCATCATTGAACTATTGATACTGATTGTACCATCATTGAACTATCAGTACTGATTGTATCATCATTGATCTATCCGTACTGATTGTACCATCATTGAACCATCAGTACTGGCTGTATCATCATTGAACCATCGGTACTGGTTGTATCATCATTGAACCATCGGTACTGATTGTACCATCATTGAACCATCGGTACTGATTGTATCATCATTGAACTGTTGGTACTGATTGTACCATCATTGAACCATCAGTACTGATTATACCATGTGTACTGGTGTTACCTTCATCAGTTGGTCTATTCACCTACCTGGTCAAACCTTTGGTTGAGATGCTGCCTTCTCTGGTTTCATGGTACTCTATTGTGAATTGGAATTTAACATATGATAATTGACACTGAATGTATTTGTTTAATGTGATTTGAGAACAAATGCTACTTAATTCCATTAAATGTTATATATATATTGGTATGCATGCATATCTGTGCATGTTAGTTGATGTGTGCATGTGCAGGTCTGTGTATGAGTGCATACATATGTGTGTGTGTGTGTGTGTGTGTGCATGTGTGTGTGTGTGTGTGTGTGTGTGTGTGTGTGTGTGTGTGTGTGTGTGTTTGTGTGTGTGTGTGTGTGTGTGTGTGTGTGTGTGTGTTGGTGTGTGTGTGTGCGTGCGTGCATGCGTGTGTGTGTGTGTGTGTGTGTGTGTGCGTGCGTGCGTCCCCTACATTATTGGACGTTATTAAATCTATATTGAAACACCACTCATATTCACTGTTATACATAACCTGTTCAATTTATCCTTTCAAAATGTGAATAGTCAGTAGTATGTACGTATGTAATTATGGCTGTTGAATTCTCTTAATGCTTACAGTGGACACTTTTATCCACTTGCTGTGATGGTTGTTGTTGATTACATCTTGGCTTGATTGATGTCAACTGGACAGCCTATTTTGCAGTTTTATTCAAAGATGTGAAAATCTAGGTGTTTAACTGACCTTTCATTTGATTAATTCTTATTACATATCATGGGATGTACATCCATGAATAGGCACTAACGCATCAACACGCCCACACGTGTACAAGTATGTCTGTTTTCCCACGAATTTCCTCCTCCTTTTCCCATGGTCAGAGTGTGTAATGTCTATTTGTGTAATTCAATGCAGCTCTGTTGAGTTAGCCTGAATTTGACTTGGTTAGTACACATAATGGTACGTGTAGGAATGCAACTTCATATATTACTTCTGACCAGCCCTGGATGTGCTGGGTTTGTGTGTGTACTAGTCTGATGGTCACAAACTAGATTTGTTTCCATGGCAATAAACGGAAACAGCGGATTGGTTCATTTGTATACACTCATTTGCAAGGCTAATATAGTGAATTTGTGTCACAACACACACAGAGACACAATGTAGAAAGCTGATGTGAAGTCAATTATCGTGTGTTGACGGAATCAACGTTTTATCATTTTTTGGTATTCCTGGACGTTGCAACTCATGTGACTGTCACATGACTTTTGCACATATGTATGCAAATTTATAGAATCCTCACAGAGATGGCACACTAATGATTGATTTCTGAATGTCTGTCAAAAGCTGTGACCTTGTGTTGTGCTGGCATGATGTGCCCTTAATTGGACGAGAGCTCACATGACTGAGCGATTCATTGATTGATTGATTGACCGGATCTTGTCGTTGAGCATGACGTGACCAAAAAAGTACGCTAGCTTCCGAGTATTGATGGATGTCATCACATACGCGTGATCAGCCCAACGGGAGACAATAACTTCCCAACCATGAGGGATCCTGTGTCTCCCATCAGGATGGCTGGTCATGTAAAGTGGACTCCTTCAAGTGTGCACTTATGCACGCACCAGCAACAGAAGCTGTATAATCATCGATATCTTACCTTGTGATTATAGTTCCCAACATTCTTTCTGCTATCGAATGTGAGTTTTCGGATGACTGTAAGATGCTTTTGGGACAATTATGAGGATTTTCATACGTACATAGACTACTAGGCGCCAGTATGTAGTTGGAACAACATGGGTTCCCATGCACTTGTATGGTACTAAAACAATGGGATTTGTTTTGTTACTGCTAACTGTATTTGTACATGTACATATCGTTTCTTGGCGCCGTATAAATCCACGAAAGCAACTGTAGAATTCCTTCTACATGCAGTACACAGTGTGTGTGGTATGTGTGCGTGCTGTAAAGTGTCTGTCCTCGGTGATCAGAACGACCTGATAGACAGTACGACTGCCTATGTCTGTCCACCAAAACGGCAAAGGAATAACATTTTTATCCTGAAGGGGATCACCTTACTGGGGCTTATCTAGGAATTGGGTACCAGCACGTACAAAGTCTCACGTAAACTACATGCATTTCAGCTTTGATGGGATGCCTGCGCTATGGCTGGGAAGTGGTGAATAGCAATGCCACACATTCGCAGTCTGCTACTCTCGGCTTTGTCCACCAGTCATTATGAGTGATCCCTTACCTGTTGAGTGTATATACTGTATGTATTGTTTGCTTCAGTGACGTTGGTCTCACACGTTTTCAAACAGTGTACCAAACTTGAAAGTTGTTACTTTGAGAAACTTCAACTGACAGGTTTTGATTTGATGTGGGGGGTTCGGTTGTCATGGTGATTCATATGACCTTAAACATTGCTACTTTAAAAAGAATTCTATTAACAGTTTTGAATTTGGTGTGGGAGTTCCCAGTCTGCAGTTGTACATATGTCATCTACACGTCATTGTCCTAGCCTTTGTTCCGTGTGAAGTCGGCTGTCACTGTGTGTTTCACGTCACAACTGGTTGAGTTGGAGTGTTTGTTTTCATTGATCATGTTACCTCCAATCATCCCTTCCAGAAACTCCCATGTAAATGATGTAGTTTCATGAATATCCCAGACTGATTGCCTTGTGATAGTGCATACACATGCATACCACTACTGCATGTAGAAAGTCTGTACTGATAAGTATGTGTGTGTGTGTGTGTGTGTGTGTGTGTGTGTGTGTGTGTGTGTGTGTGTGTGTGTGCATGCGTGCATGCGTGTACGTGTACGTGTGTGTGTGTGTGTGTGTGTGTGTGTGTGTGTGTGCATGCGTGCATGCGTGTACGTGTGTGTGTGTGTGTGTGTGTGTGTGTGTGTGTGTGTGTGTGTGTGTGTGTGTGTGTGCATGCGTGCATGCGTGTACGTGTGTGTGTGTGTGTGTGTGTGTGTGTGTGTGTGTGTGTGTGTGTGTGTGTGCATGCGTGCATGCGTGTACGTGTGTGTGTGTGTGTGTGTGTGTGTGTGTGTGTGTGTGTGTGTGTGTGTGTGTGTGTGCATGCGTGCATGCGTGTACGTGTGTGTGTGTGTGTGTGTGTGTGTGTGTGCATGCGTGTGTGCGTGTACTGTGTGTGTGTGTGTGTGTGTGTGTGTGTTTGTGTGTGTGTGTGTGTGTGTTTATATGTGTGCATGTACACTACCTGTATGATATGCTCCCATGCGAGAATGATAGAGTGGATTTGCAGTCACAATGCGTTGAATTTCTGCACACGAGTTCTCTCTGATAATCAGATAACAGGTCTTCACAACAGCTCACTTCTCCCATGAATGCTTCTCAAGAGCACTTTGTGGGTATGATGACGAGGTATGCAAGTTGTAGTCCTTAAGTCTACACTGAAGCACAAAAATGCACAGATTACCCCTCAATCTCACTCTGGTATGCAGGAACATCTTCACACAGACTGGTGGGGTGGACCTAACACCCACTTAACCTGTGTGTACACTTACCACTGGAAGGGTACGATAACAGGCGCACTTGAGTTGAATCAATACAGATGTTAGTAATTAATTTATCACGTCAGAGCTGTTTGTAAAA
>OZ026569.1:3390470-3407970 GCA_964020155.1 Chondrilla cf. caribensis
GTTTACCTAGCATGAAGTATTGTTCCCGTGGGTAAATATGTTTCAGGTGCGTACCCACCATTGTCACCTTGGACCTAATCTCCCTCTGGAGACAGGCACCGAGTGCTGTAGCAGACATGATTCCCAGGGAGTTCTCGCTATCTCCATGCCTTAGTCACGTAGTTGACCTTCAAGTGTTGAATTTTGAGGAACCTATCCATCTTGGACACCTGAAGGAATGCACTAGAGTCCCAGACAGTCAAATGTATTATGGTGACAGTAGAGAGGACAGTCTGTCTGTATTGCTGTATTAGGTGTCCTTGATCTGTGCTCAAGTATTACAAGTACCTGGCTACACTGAAGTACGGTGTGTTCTTCATATCACGAGGTCTTTGTTGCTTTTTGCAAACTGGTTAAAGGCTGTGTGTTTGAGAGTTTTATCTGTCATGTGTGGCAGGTGTGACATCAAATGACATCATGCATCCGTATCAGGTGTACACATACGCGTTCTTTATTGTATAATGAATGAAGGACATACACAGGTTCAGAGAGGAATGTGCGTGTCATGCCTTTCTCACACCAGCTCTACATACATAAATTTGCACCAATAATAATATTATTGTACTGAGTGTACTGTACAGTATGTACTGTATGCAGTTTCTACATATAAATACACATACGTACGTACATATAATTGGTATACATAAATTTCATGTTCTTTATGTACTGTTTGTAGATTGTTACATTATGTGTATGTATTATACATGCTGTACATATACTATGATATTATATACTGTTTGCATGGTGCTACTACATATGTGTATTGTGTATATACTGTACTGTATGTACGGTACTATTTGCAGGGTGCTAAAATGTATACTAAACACATACTGTATGTACTGTTTACAGGGTGTTACAATGTGTACTAAATACATACTGTGTGTACTGTTTGCAGGGTGTTAAAATGTGTACTAAACACATACTGTATGTACTGTTTGCAGGGTGTTACAATGTGTACTAAACACATACTGTGTGTACTGTTTGCAGGGTGTTACAATGTGTACTAAACACATACTGTGTGTACTGTTTGCAGGGTGTTACAATGTGTACTAAACACATACTGTATGTATTGTTACAGTTCAGTGTGTTTACGTTGATTCTCTGGTGACTAGACAAAAACAGTGTGCTGCTTTGTTCTTGAACAACAACCTTACGTTTTGTTACTCAGATTTGTTGTGAAAATGCTGATCGAATTATTTGACCCCGAAGATAAACCTACTGCATATAAAGGAAGAAATTTGCTTCTCTCTAGTGGCAGACTTAGTGAATTTGTAGAGGTAATGGCAAACCCCTTTGAATGTGATAACAGACCTATTGTTGCCATGGGCTGTCTGCAAACAAACTCTTGTGAGAGTAATTTTTCAAAAAACCTTCGGTATGAATTTGTTTACTCAACATTCGACAACATCACTGGGGTCTAGACTCTCAGCGGTTCTCAAAGTGACACCTGTATGGCTTCTATTTATATCAAACGGTTACTTACCTTTGAGTGGGGCCTTTTGACCGAGTAGCCTGTGGGGGGGTCACCCTGTGCAAGCTGCCTTTATGGATCCTCTCTTTGATGGCAACCCCCCCTCACGACCCTATTATCAGCTGTGTATATACAGGATGACTTTCACTGGTGTGTGGGAGCATGCATGCAGTGGGGGTATTGTAAACACACACACACACACACACACACACACAAACACACACACACACTCATGCACATGCACACACACGCATGCACATACACACACACACACACACACACACACACACACACACACACACACACACACACAGCATGTGTATGGTTATTTACATTCTTGTGCCTATACCTCAAAGGTCATGTGATTGCCACCCACAGTTTGAGGACACAAATTTTGATAGATATGCACCCACATGTCTCACACCTCTGTCCTGTCCACTCATATGCATACTTTCTACAAAGTGTTCTGCTTGTTAGAGGGCTGGCTGACCAGGTGCGCTCCAGACAAGAAACTGCTCCAGCACTCCAGTCACTAGTGAACTGAATATAGTGCAATGCTGGGTGGACTTAGTATACAGGCTCTACTGTACATTTCTTCACAATTATGCCACCCCCACGATTCCTTACCAGCTGTGTACAATTTGAAATCTTTCCCACCTATTCTTCCAGACCGCTGTTCTCACTGTGTGTGATACACACACAGACGTATCAGTGTGTGGGTAGACTTGCTTGTTTACTCATTGAGATCCCCGCACAATGCAGCACCATCTGTGAACAAATTGTAGGATCAAGGTGATGACCCGATGGATATACATTGGGAATCACGGTTGTGAGTTCATGTGTGTAATCCCCATTCAGTTCTGACTACCTGACGAGACATACTGTGATTTGTTGAACTATGTGAGTTATGTAGCTTTCACAACAATCAGCTTGTTCTACAGGAGAAAAGAACAAATTACAGATGTGCACACATGTTCTGACGGTTAACGCCCACATTACTTCAAGACGGCAGCCTTTTCAATCCTCCAATTGATTTCACCCTGGCTGTGTATGTGTTTTGTTAGGCAGCAACGGTTAGAGTATGTTTTTCATACCTTTGTGCTTCGTTGGTCATCATTACAGGTTCATTTGTGATCAAAGGTCTTCATTTATGCCTCATCCCTTGAGGTCTACATGGTACAAGAGATACAATAGAATATCACTTCATGTTCATTTGTGATCAAAGTTCTTCATTTATGCTATATACGTACCTTGTGGTCTATGTGGTATGAAAGATACTACAGATTACCACTTCAAAGATCGCCTCTAACTGAGACCACCTCAGTAATAGGACCACTACTGCCCCCCTCCTGGAATTCCGCATTGTAATACTCTGTACACGTTCAGCATCAGAATTAGGTTCTACTGTATATCAGCTAGTCCCATAGGTGGTCTCAACTGTGAGGTTCTACTGTACTTTAACTGGTCCCATAGGTGGTCTCAATTGTGAGGTTCTACTGTACTTTAACAGGTCCCATAGGTGGTCTCAATTGTGAGGTTCTACTGTACATCAACTGGTCCCATACATAGGTGTTCTCAATTGTGAGGTTCTACTGTACTTCAACTGGTCCCACAGGTGGTCTCAATTGTGAAGTTCTACTGTACTTCAACTGGTCCCACAGGTGGTCTCAATTGTGAGGTTCTACTGTACTTCAACTGGTCCCACAGGTGGTCTCAATTGTGAGGTTCTACTGGTCTCTGTATGTTGCACACGTACGCATTAATTTTGTAGACGCTGCATCTCATCTCTGCTAGTACAGCAAATACTATTTGAACATACTGTACAGGTGTGTTACAGTGTGTGCACGAACATATATATATGCATTCGTGTTTGTTTGTTTGTTTGTTTGTGTTTGCATGCACTGCTACATTCTCTGAGATTCTTTATCTGTCCTCAGTTATGGTAGTAACAAATACCCACAATTGATACTTGTGCTGATAAGCATAGTTGGGTGCTTCTCTTATCTCCACAAGGCCATCCTTATGCACAGACTGCCAGAATCCTGGATCCACCTAAAAATGTAAAGGTCATGCATGTGTACCTACGTAGGTATGTGCAGTATGTATGTATGTATGTATGTACGTACACACTGTATACTATGTATGTATAGGAATATCTTTTATATATTTAATGTATGTACGTATATGAACAATAATGTTATGTAACGTATGTATGTGTGTCATATTATATGTACGTTGTACATATGCTAGTGCTTATGTATATAATTATACCACAGTGCATGATATTATGTATGTATGTACAGTGTATATTGTATATGGTGTATGAAGTACGTATGTACATGTAAGCAGATAACTGCATTTGAGTGTATGTATGTATATGTATATGTGCCAGTGTGTAGGTATGTACCGTATTTATGTCAAATATGTGTGTACGTATGTATATGACATACCTAGCAGAAATGTGGGCTATCTACAGTGGAACCTCTCTATTACAAACCTCTGAATTGCAGAAACCTCTATAATAAGGACACCATTCTGTGTCCCAGTGTAGTACTGTAGTGTATTAAGTGATCTTTGAATTGAGGACACCTCTGTAATAAGGACTAAAATCAAGGTCCCAAAGTGTCCTTAATAGAGAGGTTCCACTGTATGTATGTACAGGTGTAGCATAATACACATACACACTGTATTTACTATACGTACGTATAATATGGTTACGACTATGAGAAACAGTCCCTGCTTGTGATATGTACGGTAAAAATAGACGAATTGAAATTTATAGCCTTGAGCATTCATACCATTGACACATGTTCATATCGGCGTTATCTCTCACATGAGATTCACTATTGAGGTCACGTTGTCTGGCCAATAGATCAATTCTTATTATGACTAAAGTTGCCTATTTGAAGTTACCCAGCTGGTCCAGCTGCCCACTGTGTTCCTGTGTGATCTTCCCCCATGTTACGTTTGGCTAATGAACATATGCTAATTTTATTACGCATAGGGTCATTTTAAAGCCCACAGGTCTGTATGCATGTAAATCCATTAGTGTTTGTTAACCTGTGCATCGCTCCTTGTAATGCGGTCTAGTGGACCCACCACAGTAGGACCTCACAATTGAGACCACCTATGGGAACAGTTGAAGTACAGTGGAACCTTACAATTGAGACCACCTATGGGACCAGTTGAAGTACAGTAGAACCTCACAACTGAGACCACCTGTGGGACCAGTTGAAGTACATTAGAACCTCACAATTGAGACCACCTATGGGAACAGTTGAAGTACAGTAGAACCTCACAATTGAAACCACCTATGGGACCAGTTGAAGTGGTATCAATTGTGAGGTGGTCCCAATTCCGAGTAATGTAGTATAGGTATTCTTGAGACTGGGAAATGGTGGTCCTGTTACTGACACTGAAGTGGTCTTCGAGTGAGGTTCTGCTGTACCTGTGGTGTAGTCAATGGAAAGTCTGTGTGTCCAGTCAGAGCCACTTTGTCACTTCACAATGTAGAGTTTCACCACAAATTAATGGACATTCAAAGGTATAATTCACTCAGTTCCTTCGCTTCACATACTATTTTCAATGAACATTTCATTTACCAAGTGCAGAAGGCTAAAACATATCAACTACGTACATACAAGTACACATTGATTACTGTATACACACAGGTACTGTAGTTGGCATGAAAGGAGGAATACTGATTGATACAATAGTTTGTGTAGTCCACAAAGCTCTGTATGTGTTTATGCACCCGAACAGAGGTTGATGCATGGTGTCTCTTCTTCCAAGAAGAGATTTTGTACTGCAGCAGTGTGTCTTGCAAAACACCTGTCAAACTGCGGTTGTATGGCTTTGCAGACAATCAGCCCTCAAGGACACGATGATGTCAGCCAGAGACTGTGTGTTTAGGGTTATATATTCCTTCGTAGTTTACGTACTGGAATAGAACACATGTCATACCAAGATATGTGTAATATAGTGGTAATTTGGATATGTAAACAGAGAGTGAGGTTATTTCAACTGAACTCTCTCCCCGAAAATTGAAATATCAATCACTTCAGGGGAAAGAGTAATTGATTTAGCGGGAGTCTCGCCACACATGTGTACTTAGTCCAACCAGGATGGCTACTGAGGAGGTATGTACGTATGTGGTGGGAGTGTACCAGTGAGAGTAAGGTCTCTATTTCCCAGTCTCAGCAATTCCTGTACTGTATTACTCTGTATATTTTTGACATTAGAATGAGGACAACCTCATAATTGCACTGTCTTTGACTGGTTCCACAGGTGGTCTCTGTAGAGGAGAACTCTTTATATAGAAGCACATACTTTATTGTCATCAGACAGTGTGATAGTCCACTCTAACTGTATGTACATAGTTTTGTTTATACTGAGAGAGGGGTAATCTTTGTAGTCTGTGGTAGTAGGCTTACTGTATGCTAATCTCAAGGGCCCACCCTGTAATGTGGAGTTCAGCAGAAGTTTTCAGACCAAAATAGTTCCCAATCATATCTACTGTAGCCTGTTTTACTAGAGTTTGAGTAGTTTCCCTTGCATCAAACCCTTGGTCCTTCCAACGATACCACTCTATCTCCCTTGCCGACCAAGTGCTGTTTTGTACACAACTACTTTGCCTATTACTGCTCTGGATATGCCAGTCCAAGGTAGCCCCACCCCCTCCACTCCGATTGCCTTTGAACGTACAGTAAAACCTGTATATAAAGACCACCCAAGGGACCAGAAGTACAGTAGGTGGCCACCTATAGACAAGTGGTCTCTATACAGAGGTGCTTTACTATAGTAGAGTTGACATTGTGGATAGTCCAATAATGGTCACTCAGGACAGGTGGTCTTTGCGTAGAGGTGGTCTTTATTACAGGTTTCACTGTACGTCAATCCTCACAAAGCCCAATATTTACTGGAGAGGATCAGCTCAGACCAGGTATGTAATTAGTCTGAGCGACGTTCATTTTGGGAAGGCTTCATTGCGATAAGTGGTTGATGTAGTGTTACTTGGACTGGCAACATGTACTGTAACAGTACTGTGGTCACCCAGTCTCTGTATTATCACATATACTACAGTACACCACAGTAAGCTGTGTAAATTGTGTTAAGCAAAGGTCATGCTATCGCTGTGTGTATGTACTCATGCATAAAATATGACCGTAATATATGGTTACTGTTGACTGATTGAAAAGTATTCCAATCAATTATATGTCACGGCCTATCAAATTACAGACACACATTATAAAAGGAGACAGCTCCTGGAACATTCCACATTCCTACAGCTTGCTGCCCGTGGAAGAGGTCCTGTTTCCTTACAGATTTTTAAAGCCAGCTAGAACTGTTCACTGGATATGAAGACTTTTCTGGGTGTTTTTTTGCTTGGTGCTGTAGCATCACTAGGTCAGTCCGTGTCAGTGTGTGTGTTTGTGTGAGTTGTCTCTTTGCTGGCCCCCAATTCAGCAGCGGAATTGACAGCTACACACTATTTGTGCTTTATTACTCAGCTCTGTCCCGAAATATCGGCAAGGTAACATGCCCAAGTGGTTATTATTCCAATGGCCTACCAGAGGGGACCAGACCCTGTCCGCTAAAGACTTTCCAACCCTTTCCAGATAAGACTTTCTGCTACCCTTGCGGGAAGAGGGAGGTGACAGACAGAGAAGGTTCCACGCGATGTCGGTATCAGCTACACAGCGGCTTCGCTGGACAGAGCACTTCTGGGAGGACACCAAAACGTAATGACACTGGAATTGTAGGTTGGTGATATCTGTTGTTACCTTACTGCATCTGGTTGTTCTGTTGTGGCTCCAGAAACTAAGCCTCTGCTGGTGTGTGGGCCATACGTATAGGATTACTGGGTTACTGATATTGATACTGATTTCATATGCAGTAGGATTACTGATCGTGTTTTTGTGTACTACAATCGTCAGTAATGTTTATGGATTTGTTAAACCGATTATGTGTGTGTGTGTGTGTGTGTGTGTGTGTGTGTGTGTGTGTGTGTGCGTGCGTGTGTGTATGCGTGTGTGCATGTGTGTATGTGCGTACTAAGCATATTACATACGTATGTGCTGTACGTGATCACCAGTATATGCTTGTATTGTTTCTGTAGATGACACCCGAGGTGAATCCAATGTCACAAAATTGGTTGCCCACACAGGAAATTTCAGCACTCCATTATTCCCCCACCCATACCCAACCTACGTCAAAGCTCAGTGGAAGATAGAGTGTCCTTTAAATACATATACTTATGTCATTTTCTTCACCATTGATCTACGGATAGGAGATATGTTTCTCATCGATAATAAGGTCATTGTGGGGAAATTTCCGTTCTACTATCATATGAAGCTGAGTCGTGGTCCAATTGACATGAAGCTGACCTTGAACAGCTCTGATAGGACAAATTACGAGGGAATTCAAGGGGCATATGTTTGCATAGGTATGTATCCCCAACTGTGTACTATACAGTGTGTGTGTGTGTGCGTGTGTGTGTGTGTGTGTGTGTGTGTGTGTGTGTGTGTGTGTGTGTGTGTGTTTGTGACCATGGCTTGTACGTATGTGCAATATTTCACTTATCTCGCAACACATGTCTAAATTTAATCACTCTGTACCTATAGCATTGTTCACACACATGCATGTATACACACACACACACACACACACACACACACGCATGTACGCACGCACGCACACACCTGAACATACACAATACAAACTCAAAGTTATGCATAATTTTTGTATCTTTCCACTTTGTAGATGAAGAGTGGTATGAAAAGTGGCCCAGTTTGCCCATGATGATATTTGAGAATCAATATTCACTGAAAATCCTTAAGGTACGTACATGCCCACATGTGGTTGTGAATGTAGCATTGTACAGGTTTGGGTAAGAGATTGAGACCAACTACAGGGGAACCACCCTACAGGGGAACCACCCTACGTGGGAGTCACTCTACAAGGGAACCACCCTGCAGTGAAATTTGCTCTTTATTTGCGTCATGTGTTAAGAAAGATTGTTTTTTCTGTTCTGCAGGCTAGACCTGATCTACGCAAGAGTTTCTTTGACATCTTCATGGATTATGAGAAAAAGTGGTTGAACGTCTTAACAGACACAAACCTCTCAACTCACCTCTATAACGTCATTTCTATTGTGTATAATGGTTCCGAGGTACCCTTTATGCTATTTGGGTGACACATAATTTTGATTTGACTTGTTGCTATGGCAATCCTTTATGTGCGTACATCATGTACTCATCACTAAGACACTATTGTGGTTTCATTTATTCAAACTTTTATTTAACACCCTTCGCTATCCAACTCTGTACCTGCTTCTATTTTTATGTTAAAAGAGTTGTAATGTTCTTTGTGAATTGAATTGTAGAAAATAGAACGACTGATTGTGTGTGATGTCAGCATAAAGACAGGGAAATATAGTTGGTCGCATTCATCTGTAACTATAAAGTCTTTAGATAATAATAATATTATTATAATTATAATAATTTGATTGGGATATACACACTTTCAATCAAATTGTATATTATACAAAATTTTGCTTCTGAGCCATAAAAATTATACAGTGGATCCCTGGAACTTCCATTAAAGGACTCTCCCAATAAAGGACACCATAGAAATTACCTCCCTACAAAGGACACTCTGCAAGGCACCAAAAATAGACTTTCCTATAGTGCTAATACAATTTTTACCTCTGATTGTGAAGAGTGGGCAACCTCTCTACAGTGGATTAATTACCTGGTCCCAATGTGTCTTTTATAGAGAGGTTACACTGTATAATATTATATACATATATACATATGTCATCTATTGTACATACAGCATATATATATACTATTAAATAACATACATAACCATCTTGATATTAGCAGGATGTATTAAAATTAATACTGAATGTACTAATCAGGGTACTCATTACTGCACTCTCCTTAGTATCAGTATATGCTGCTTGGTACATGCAGTACACAAGTTAGTGACTGAGTGTAGTGTACATACATGTTATTAATGGGAGTACATTTGTACTAACAGGGTACCTACTAAGCAAGTTATACTGAGTAATAATTCTAATAATGTATCATCATGACTCCATAATAATGCATGCAATTAATATTGCTGATTTTATGGACTTTTATTAAATTGATCTATGTATACGTATATATTATACATTATAGAAGTTTCATTGGAACCCAGCCTGTTCGGGGAGAAAGGAGAAAAGAGAAAAACACATTATATATTATTATACAATGTGTGTACGTGCATTACAGAGACTATATATCCAATAATGATGAACTATAATATTATGGTAATATTTTGAATAAACTTGTTCACTCATTTATGTTCAATAATAATGCTCCTCATGTTGAGATAATATTATAAAAATATAATGTTATATGGGACACACAGCAGAGTACAGTCCTGAGTTGCATCTTTAACCCTAGTCAGTCTGCAAATCGCTATTTTCTGTAACTTTCAATTGACAATGTTTTGTTAAACTTTACTTTGTGATCACCTTTAGCTATATACATGGTAAACACTATGGTAACGTTATATTTGTACAATGTCATGTACTCTGTATATTCACCTTTATAGAATCACTATATCTAACTCTTCACCTAGTTTGTACTATGTATAATCGTGTACATTTATAGTCATAATGAGAGTCAATGTTATCTTTTTGATGTCCTTGCCAGGAAAATGCCTTTTTGGACCAAATCATGAGTTTTATTGTCCATTAATAATGATTCGCCACAATAATAAAATTTACAATGATATCATGATTGTATTTTAACCATAGCCTTGTTCCTTTCTACCCGGGATTATTTCTATAAGCCAGCCATACCAGTTTCGTTTCTGTCATAGCACTCTACGTGCCGATTTGACCAAATTGAAGAGCTCCACGTACGAATAGTTTCAAAATAACTATTATGCATGCGCACCAAATACTAATGGCTTTTTAGCGAGTATACGGAAACAATGCGGTCAATTCGGGTCGAAAACTAGTCTGTACATATCGTAGATCAAACCGTAACCGTCATTTTGTAGTGCACCCTTCTCCAGCCCTAAGGCGACGATATAAAGTACGACGGGAATAGGTCTGGCCACGCGAGACTATGTCGGCACATGCGGAGTTATACCGTGTAGGCGGGAAAGTCGGTACTTGACGCGCGCGACGCCCACAGACCCCTGAACAAAATGGACGCGTTTTTCCTTTGATTTGGATAATACATCGTTGATAAATACACTTACTATGGAGAACGATAGATTAAACAGTGATGTTCTTATTACTTCCGAATCTTTAGAAGATACAGAAGAGAAAAGAATCCACTTTTACAACAGGATCACCAAGTAAGTTATGTTACTTCAAATCTCGTGCCTTTATAATGTAATTGCTCAACCTTTTTAAGCTAATGGTTGCATTTTACCGATCGCGCTATTCTTATGTTTCAAAAGTGACTTGAAATCAAAAGAAAAACATTACGAATGTGTTAAAAGAATCCAGTCTTTCTCAGGACGTCTATTGGCAGTAGTTTTGGTGAGTTCGGCGATATATGCATATGTACCATGTCGTAGATAGATCAGTTCACGACTCAACATTAGCTTATGTAAACGTCCTCTGTTGGAGTATACTTCCACAATGGAGATTTGTCACCAATGTGCCCAGTGCTATTGTAGATGACTGTGTTTCTCTTTCTCCCTCTGTGTGGGTACAGGTGGACATTTGTAACAAAATAAGTGGTTTAACCCATATTTGCTTATCTTTGTATATAGGTCATGTGTATACCTATACGCATACCTACGGCATTTGTACGTATTAGCAGACATAAGTAAATACTTGTATCCCATTATACTCAGTGGTATGGCTTGTCAAGACGCCTACTCGATCTTCACGTGCATTTATCTCTTGTGTTGCATATCTGTTTATGTAAGAGACAGGAGAGATACTCTTCGAGGTTTGACATTTGCAAATTTCATGACAGTGTAATGCGCTTTCGATACAGTGGAACCTCTCTATTAGGGCACTTTGGGACCTTGATTTTAGTCCGTATTACAGAGGTGTCCTCAATTCACAGGTCACTTAATGCACTACAGTACTACACTGGGAAACAGAATGGTGTCCTTATTATAGAGGTTTCTACAATTCAGAGGTTTGTAATAGAGAGGTTCCACTGTATGCGCACGTAGGTCCACTAATTTTCATCGTCACTCCCACTTGTGGGCCACAGAGGAGTTCTACCACATGCTGTGATGACCGCCATTTGTTGATGTATATCGAACCATCGATCGTATATGTATATCGAACCATCGATCGTATATACGCTATGATGGAGTCCAAATAGTCTAACTTCCTCGTTGAATTTTTCTCAGCCAGGCAAAGTGTACACTCATCCCAGAAATCTCACTTGAAATTTCAATCTCTAATAAGTTTCAAATAGATATGTATTCAATTTTGATGTCTTCAATGGTTTGACCTATCCAGAGTTTGGTGTATTCACATCGAGTAAACACTGGCTGGTATACAGTGTGTGTTCACATTGAGCAGACACTGGCTGGTGTACAGTGTGTATTTACATCGAGTAAACACTAGCTGATGTACAGCGTGTATTCACATTGAGTAAACAGTAGCTGATGTACAGTGTGTATTCACATCGAGTAAACAGTAGCTGATGTACAGTGTGTATTCACATCGAGTAAACACTAGCTGGTGTACAGTGTGTATTCACATCGAGTAAACACTAGCTGACAATAGCGATTCCTTCTTCATATTTCAATGTACAATGCCTACAGAAGGAATTGATTCAAGACAATTATGTTTGTGTAGAATAGTATTGGTCTGCTGGTTCCAATTTCCATCGTAAAATCAGCCTCAGCTGCCTGCATTGACTTGGTTGTTGTTTCAGGGATCCCCGTTTTGACTGGAGAAGCCATACAATTGTGGGAATCTGCTTTGCAAGGTCCCTCTCCTGGGTTGAAACCTTTACAGTGGTGGTCAAGTTGCACTGCTATTGTGACTACAATTGAATCAATCTACGTACTCACTTTCACCCTTGCCTTTACCAATTTCTATCGCTGCGAACACAGGTGTGTGCATGTTACTAGTGTTGAGGCTAGATATCCTACAATCTCACTCGTGATGATTTTCTGTTGATGAATATTGCGAATATCAAGATTATTGAATTGTATAAAACATACGTACATACGTATATACGTATCTACCTTGTGTATGTATGTATCTATCTCATTGTGTACGTACGTATCTATCTCATTATGTACATATGTATCTATCTCATTATGTACATATGTATCTATCTCATTGTGTACGTATGTATCTATCTTATTGTGTACGTATCTAGCTCATTGTGTATGTATGTATCTAGCTCATTGTGTACGTACGTATCTATCTCATTATGTACATATGTATCTATCTCATTAAGTACATATGTATCTATCTAATTGTGTACATATGTATCTATCTCATTGTGTACGTATGTATCTATCTTATTGTGTACGTATCTAGCTCATTGTGTATGTATATATCTAGCTCATTGTGTATGTATATATCTAGCTCATTGTGTATGTATGTACGTATCTAGCTCATTGTGTATGTACGTATCTAGCTCATTGTGTATGTATGTACGTATCTAGCTCATTGTGTATGTACGTATCTAGCTCATTGTGTATGTATGTACATATCTAGCTCATTGTGTATGTATGTATCTAGCTCATTGTGTATGTATGTACGTATCTAGCTCATTGTGTATGTACGTATCTAGCTCATTGTGTATGTATGTATCTAGCTCATTGTGTATGTATGTACGTATCTAGCTCATTGTGTATGTATGTATCTACGTACGTATCTCAATTTGTATGCACAAATCTATCTCATTGTGTATGTATGTACGTATGTAGTCTCCACTGTGCAAACTCCTTCAATGACCTCCTCTGTCCCTGCAATCTTGCTTCACTTGCAGAAGGACGTGGCCAGCCCGAACGAGACACTTGTCATGGCTGGTCTGAATGTGCTGGTGTACATTCTGTTCGTGCCGCAACTTCTAAAGTGAGTTCAAATTGTTGTACCCTCTGCTCTCATTGGGTACACCTCATTTTTATTTGTTACTTTGTTGCAATAGTGTATTTTCACTTCGACATTGGGCAATTCTTATTAGTTGCCATGACATCATGTTGGGATGTCTAGTGATGGGCATTGTAAGGCTTCATTTTGTGATAGATAATTGTGTTTCGGCAAACAATTCATCTTCATACAGCCGTTTTTGATGCTTTTCATATTTCAAAGTACTGTGTGTGGTATTTGACTGCTGTATATTCGTTACATACCTACATACATATATGTACGTGTGTGTGTGTGTGTGTGTTTGTGTGTGTGTGTGTGTGTGTGTGTGTGTATGTATGTATGTGTGTACATGTGTGTGTATGTGTGTGTATATGTGCAAGTATGTACGTGTGTGCAATTATTTCACACATCTCATGTATGTGTCCTGTATTTACTTGCTATGCACTTTGTGACCGGTCGGTTTGTCCGTTCTGCAGGTGCATTTCACAAGCTGAAGCCGGTGGAATAGTGACAGGTGTGCCTGTGTATGGTAATCCTAAAGCTACCTGTTGTATTGTGACCACTTAGCTAGGTATTCAAGATCACTATTGTCAATATTTCGGCCGTCTGCACCTGAGTGGTTTGTCATACATATATGAGGTGTTTCCAGGAGATAGGAGAGCCACTGGGATGCAATAATTGTTGCTTGGTAACCAAGAGCTAGTGGTTGCCTAGTAACAAAGATGCCAGCTGTTGCTTTTCAACGAGAAGCTAGGTTCCATGTGACCAGGATAAAGCTCTTGCTTCATTTCCGTGGGATAGACTCGCTAGAATAGCCACCAGGAGTGGCAAGTTACGTATCTGTGGTATGCGCCCACAGGCTTACTTTTCCACGTTTCCTTCTCTCTGGTTCCTTTTAAAGTGATGTGAAACTAGATTTGCCTACCATCACCCCCTATTGCAGTGTTAGGAGCTTTGTAAGTGTCAATGGATTATCAGGTGTTCGCTTCTATCTGGGTTTCCAGCCCTAACGGGGTAGAAACATTTGGAGCAGCTTGGATGGAAGGATCGCCTATGGCTACTTCTCCTATATAGTGGGCAGTGGTATGTCGGTGTTTAGTCTGCACCAACTAGGGTGTGAAATGATAAGAGCTCGGCTCCACAGGAGTTCATCCTGATCATGCGTTTGTGACATTACTGACAACTTCAAATAATTGTCTTTTAAGGGCGTATATGAGTTTTTCCTGGGTATCCAACATAACGAAATTAACCGTAGTTATAGGATATCACATTATATGACCTTCTAGTATGTTTTGGTGTTCACTGGTGCATGCATGTGTGTGTGTGCATGTTGTATGGTAAAGGATCTGTGGTTATATGGTAAAGGACTTGTTGAGCTTCCCTAGTTTGTGTGTATATACACATCTACAACTAGAGGTGCCCATAGTGGGGTTAACAGTGGTTTCCGACAAAACTAATGTACACGTGTATTCCACCTAATTTTGCTACAATCTCCACTGTCACTAGCTGTGGACTTTTCTATGTGTGACTGTAATCTATGTTCTATTGAACTTTGAATATAATATGAATTTTCTATGTGCCTGCATCGGTAATTGCCTTGCCCAGTATGTTTGTGTTGGTCATTCTGGTGTTGTTGTGTGTCTGTGCGTTGTGTGAGTGTACTCCTGTACTGCTGTTGCCCGTGTAGCTCTCTGGAATCTACTTGAGGTGCAGAAGAATGACAAAAACATCACAACCAGGGTCCTCTGGTGTCTCTCCACCCAGCAAATACCCTTGGATTACCTGAAGGACGACCTCCCAAAACTTATTTCCAAAGTGGGCGAAGTTTTGATTAGCAGAGAGAGTATTTCAGTGGCCGTTGACCAGGAGGGGCTCAATGTATTGAAAAGGCTAGTTGCATACCAAGTTTGGGTGGCACCAATATTATCTGTTGACAGACACCTTGTGTAGGTATCACCCACACTATCTGGTGGTGGACACCTTGTGTAGGTAGCACCACACTATCTGGTGGTGGACACCTTGTGTAGGTAGCACCCACACTATCTTGTGGTGGACACCTTGTGTAGGTATCACCCACACTATCTTGTGGTGGACACCTTGTGTAGGTAGCACCACACTATCTTGTGGTGGACACCTTGTGTAGGTAGCACCCACACTATCTTGTGGTGGACACCTTGTGTAGGTAGCACCCATACTATCTTGTGGTGGACACCTTGTGTAGGTACCACCCACACTATCTGGTGGACACCTTGTGTAGGTATCACCCACACTATCTGGTGGACACCTTGTGTAGGTATCACCCACACTATCTGGTGGACACCTTGTGTAGGTAGCACCCACACTATCTGGTGGACACCTTGTGTAGGTAGCACCCACACTATCTTGTGGTGGACACCTTGTGTAGGTAGCACCACACTATCTTGTGGTGGACACCTTGTGTAGGTAGCACCCACACTATCTGGTGGACACCCTGTGTAGGTAGCACCCACACTATCTTGTGGACACCTTGTGTAGGTAGCACCCACACTATCTTGTGGTGGACACCTTGTGTAGGTATCACCCACACTATCTTGTGGTGGACACCTTGTGTAGGTAGCACCCACACTATCTGGTGGACACCCTGTGTAGGTAGCACCCACACTATCTTGTGGACACCTTGTGTAGGTACCACCCACACTATCTGGTGGTGGACACCTTGTGTAGGTACCACCCACACTATCTTGTGGTGGACACCTTGTGTAGGTAGCACCACACTATCTTGTGGTGGACACCTTGTGTAGGTAGCACCCACACTATCTTGTGGTGGACACCTTGTGTAGGTACCACCCACACTATCTGGTGGTGGACACCTTGTGTAGGTATCACCCACACTATCTGGTGGTGGACACCTTGTGTAGGTAGCACCCACACTATCTGGTGGTGGACTGTGTAGGTGTCACCCACACTATCTTGTGGTGGACACCTTGTGTAGGTACCACCCACACTATCTGGTGGTGGACACCTTGTGTAGGTATCACCCACACTATCTGGTGGACACCTTGTGTAGGTATCACCCACACTATCTTGTGGTGGACACCTTGTGTAGGTATCACCCACACTATCTTGTGGTGGACACCTTGTGTAGGTATCACCCACACTATCTTGTGGTGGACACCTTGTGTAGGTAGCACCTACACTATCTTGTGGTGGACACCTTGTGTAGGTAGCACCCACACTATCTTGTGGTGGACACCTTGTGTAGGTAGCACCCACACTATCTGGTGGACACCTTGTGTAGGTATCACCCACACTATCTTGTGGTGGACACCTTGTGTAGGTAGCACCCATATTATCTCCTGATAGACACCTAACATCTTTAGGTAGCATCCTTTGTTATCTGGTGATTATAGTCATCGAAAGGTGGCCTATACTTGTGCTTTTTGTTTGTGTACAGCTGTGGTTTTGTGTTGGACACGTTTGGGAAGTTCTCCCGCTACATTCCCGCCATAAACATGTTTGTGTTTGTTTTCTATTGTTGTGGATGGACAGGGCTGTCATTCACATGTCTGTCCCGTCTGAAATACGTATGTCCATTGTGTACTGTACATATGTACATATGTACATACGTATGTCTGCAGTGTACATTCGTACATACGTACATACATATGTACTGTATTTGCTTGTATATGCCTACATGCATACATAAATATGTTTATGAAATTGTTTTCTATTTTCTACTTTTTGGTAGATTTCATGATAGTTCGCCGGAGGTATTCAGCCATGCTATTCAAGTTGTCTGCCTTAAAGGAATCATCCGAATCTTAACTACAAAATCAGCTAAGGTTGGTGTGTGTGTTGTTGACTCTGTGTGTGTGTGTGTGTGTGTGTGTTTGTGTGTGTGTGTGTGTGTGTGTGTGTGTGTGTGT
>OZ026569.1:3417970-3435470 GCA_964020155.1 Chondrilla cf. caribensis
GTTTTTGTGTGTGTTTGTGTATCTCAGTGTGTGTGTGTGTGTGTGTGTGTGTGTGTGTGTGTGTGTGTGTGTGTGTGTGTGTGTGTGTGTGTGTGTGTTTCAATGTACGTATGTGTGTGGGGGGGGGTGTACTGCACATACGTACGTACATACATGCTCACAGTATATACTACAGGAATGTCTACAGTGCATAGTATATTGCTAATACAGTACTTACCATGTATGCTACCTTAGGATACTTACGGTGTGTACTACCTGTAACTATGCAGTGTAGTCTATAGGTCATTTTTGAAGGGTACAGAGCCCTTCTTGAGACCCAAAGTACCCTTCATCATGACTCAAAATACCCCCTGCACCCCTCTTCTAATGATCAAGGTACATCAATGTAGTTTTACTGTTGAGTAGTGTATAACATATTGTTCATACTTTACACTGTTTATTATACATAATTGTACTGTCGCCATCATTGTTGTGTGACTGTTTTGTTTATACCTCTGAAAAATGTTCCATACATACTTAAAGGTACCCTTCTTTATTTCAATTCTGGTGACCACACTGTAACTATGTATGGGTTGATCATAGTATACATGTATTGTTGTAAGTGCATGCGTATCCTTGTATTGTAACTGTACAAATACCCCATGCCGCAGGGATGCATGTGTGGGAGTACTCGGACTGGTTGCTTGACAAGTATCCCGGACTGCTGTTTGTCTCTGTGGAAGTGTGTGCAAAGGCTCTCCGAAGTTCTGGTAAGGGCACGCTGACACACAATGCATGTGTGCGTAGGCACACACACTCACAGCTGACACTAAACACACTTATTCACAACTGGCACTATTAACAATCACAACTAGCACTAAAGGCACTCACTCACAGCTGGCATTAGTGGCACTCACAGCGGGCACTAGTGGCACTAACTCACAGCTGGCACTAGAGACACTCACTCACAGCTGGCATTAGTGGCACTCACAGCGGGCACTAGTGGCACTAACTCACAGCTGGCACTAGAGACACTCACTCACAGCTGGCACTAGTGGCACTAACTCACAGCTGGCACTAGAGGCACTCACTCACAGCTAGCACTAGAGACACTCACTCACAGCCAGCACTAATGGCACCCACTCACAGCTGGCACTAACGTTGTCTCTCCTGCATTACCACATCCTTCTCTCATTACTATTATCCTTTCTCCCAAGGGGATGAACTACTCACGAAGGCCCTGGTCCAGTTTTGGACTGCTATCTGCAAGAAGATGACCCAAACCTGGGCCAGAGTAGCAGACAGTGAGGGCCTACCAAAAGGAGAGGATTCACCCGCAGACAAGTACCAGGTGGTTTGCCTGTATGAACTGATCAGCCTACTGTCCACCACAGCCAGTATCCGTTTTTTGTCTGCTGAGCAGTTTGGCGAGATGTTGAAATCGTTCCACGATTGTGTGATGAGTGTAGCCCAGGAGAAGTGTTGTCAGGAATTCCTGTACTCTGGAAAGTGGAAGCACCAGTCCACCCTGGACCAGAGGGTGAGTGCGAGGTGTGGAGGTGGCCTCCCCATGAGAAGGAGGGCTCTAATGTGTGCAGTTTACTGGTGCTGTGTGCTGTATGTGCTGTGTGTGTTGTGTGTGTTGTGTGTGTTGTGTGTGCTGTGTGTGTTGTGTGTGCTGTGTGTGTTGTGTGTGTTGTGTGTGCTGTGTGTGCTGTGTGTACTGTGTGTGCTATGTGTGCTGTGTGTACTGTGTATACT
The DNA here is from genome assembly GCA_964020155.1 of Chondrilla cf. caribensis. Taxonomy (NCBI): domain Eukaryota; kingdom Metazoa; phylum Porifera; class Demospongiae; order Chondrillida; family Chondrillidae; genus Chondrilla; species Chondrilla cf. caribensis. Next base: position 3,419,711 of record OZ026569.1, read on the forward strand.
GTGTGTACTGTGTGTACTGTGTGTACTGTGTACTGTGTGTACTGTGTGCACTGTGTGTACTGTGTGTACTGTGTGTACTGTATGTACTGCATCTACTGTATGTACTGTGTGTACTGTGTGAACTGTGTACTGTGTGTATTGTGTACTGTGTGTACTGTGTATACTGTATGTACTGCATGTACTGTGTGTACTGTATGTACTGTGTGTCTATCCATCCAGGTGTTTTATGTTTCACTGTTAGACTAATTATCAATTCCTCTGTTTCACTGTTTAACTAATTATCACTGTCTTTGTTTCACTGTTTGACTAATTAGCAATGTTTTGTGTTATGCTAATATTGTTTACAAAGGTGTTGATGAGACAATAGCCATTAATTGTCCTTTCCCTCTTATAACAACTCACAGGTGAAGGTTTTACCAGTTCATAGGCTGCTTGAGGTCCTACTCACATCGAAATTCGAAGAACTGAGTGTTTCGCAGGAGTGTTCATTTGCATTTATCTGGGAGATTATTTCCGGCACTCTGGGTGGCGACATCTGTATGGCTAACAAGAAGGAGGTATTCACTGGCATTTATTCACTGACCAAGGGTCTTCCTAGTTCTGTGACACGACTTGTCCAGAGGTTTGTGGACAAACAGACAAGCTTTTCTGATTCTAAAGGATCACCTCAAACGCCAACAGATACGAGTGTTAGTGAAGACAAGGTGTGTGTGTGTGTGTGTGTGTGTGTGTGTGTGTGTGTGTGTGTGTGTGTGTGTGTGTGTTTGTGTGTGTGTGTGTTTGTGTGTGTGTGTGTGTGTGTGTGTGTGTGTGTGTGTATGTGTGTGTGTGTGTGTGTGTGTGTGTATCTGTACATGAATGCATGTTTGTATATTTATTCGTTATCATAACTGGATATCTCGTCTTTGCATGTTTCAAGAATGCTGCTCGATACATGCATGAAACATGCTTCCTGCTCTTCATCCAGGTGATGGAGAGTGATGTAACTGAGGTGGACACTGTATCATCCACTGCGGCTGACCAGCAGGACGTTTCCAAGGTGGAGGAGGCGATCCTTCCTGAGTCAGACCTGTCACCAGCCACACCTCTGCATCAAATGAGAAAGAGGAATGGGGAAGACCTGAGTCGACCCCCTGCCAAGCAACTGAGGCTCTCTCCAACTATGGAAGTCCCAAACGGAGAGGATGGTACAGCTGGTAAGAATCACATCAAGGAGAATGTAAGCATGGAACATGTTGAAAAAAGCCAGTCGGCGTTGATGTTGGAATCTCCTTTGCCTACTGGTGAGAGGGACCCCTCTAGTGAGCCGTCTTCAACAACGATTAATTCACACACTGGTGATAACGGACAGGGTTCAACGCCTGTGTCCAATCTCGAAGAACGGAAGAAGAGGAACACCAGTCCCTCATCACAGAGGAAGAAACGTGTGAAACATTCTGAACAAACGGACCACGTGGATGTGGACGTTGTTGTGGAATCCGAAGACGAAGAACATCCTTCTACACGTAACGGAGACAAGGAGCTACTCCCTCAACTCTTGGAAGCAACAGAAGTGTCCACACGAGATGAATCCTTGGTCGGCAACAAGGACCGTTGTGCTGATGGTATCCCTGTTGACTCCAGCCAAGATCTCTTCAGCACTCCGCTGTCTGTGGTAGTTGAGAAAACTGATCTGAATGCTAACGTGTCTGTGTCCACTCCTAGTCGAGACCCCTCTTCCACTAGTACCCCCTATAATCTCAGCTCAAGGGACCATAGTGCATCAGCGTCAAGGAGGGAGAAAGCAAAATCGAAGTTTTCATCAATGCAGAAAACTGACAAGAGGAGGAGAAATGAAGTCAGTGTTACTCCCAGGGAGCCACCAACCACCACACAGCCACAGGGAAGCAGCACGCCATCCTACCTGACCTCCTTGGATGCCGTCCACAGCCGAGGGGCTCGAGCTCTAATGCAAGTCCTCACCCCCTCAAGGTCGTCGTTCCTTCGAAAGCTTCCTCCGGCTCAGTTGGCTAACTGGACCTTCCCGTACAGAAGCTCCCCGAGAAAGCGCAGTATCCTCAAAAGACCTCGACAGATTGTTACTCCTTCGCGATGCCAGGTATGTACACACATCCTCACATGATGAGTACTCCCATACACACATCATGTCTGTATTATGTACAACATGCTGTACGTTGGAAGAATTAATACTGCACACATATAGCATTTATACATATATATGCATATGAATATATATAGTACTTACAGTATAGTATATGTATGTAATACTTCCATAGAAAACTATATTATGAATCTAATAAGCCTTGTTGGAGTTTTGGTTATGCAATGCTTGGTTGTACTTGCACAATACTGTATTGTCCTTGCATAATTGTTGTTGTGATGATGCAATACTGTACTGTACAACACCCCTACAGGATCGGAGGGTGTCTTTTGCTGATCCCATCGAAGAACATCGATCTCCAGAAAAGAGGAAGAAATTCACGCGAAAGTCTTCAAAGCTGCAGCCACGAAGACTGGAGAAAGACAGCAGTGGGGACGCAGGAGTAGGACATGAAGGAAAAGAAGACGTAACAGTAGAGGTCTCCACTCCTCTCTACCTGCCCTTGCTAGACTGCAATGTATCTGCTGAAGTTCTTATACCTCAGCTTGATCTAATGTGAGTGCCCTCTACTGTTGTACATCTGTGTATATGTACATGTGTACATGTGCACGTGTTTGGATGTGTTGTGTATATGAAGTAGCACCAATACTGTGAACACTGATGTGTTTGTGGTGAGGGTGATGTTATGTGTGTGTGGTGAGGGTGGTGTGTGATGTGTGTGTGGTGAGGGTGGTGTATGATGTGTGTGGTGAGGGTGATGTGTGTGTGGTGAGGGTGGTGTGTGATGTGTGTGTGGTGAGGGTGGTGTGTGGAATGTGTGTGGTGGGAATGATTTATTTGTAATATGTGCCTGTGGTGAGGGTGGTGTGTGGTGAGGGTAATTTATTTGTAATATGTGCCTGTGGTGAGGGTGGTGTGTGGTGGGAATGATGCGGGGTGTGTGGGGTGTGCGAAGGTCATGTTGAGGTACTGTACAACACTTTGTTGAAAAAGGACAAAAGAAGGCAAATTGAACGCTATAGAATGTACTTCGGAGAACAAGTACATATGTAGTAAAGCCTCACAATTGAGACCACCTATGGGACCAGTTGAAGTACAGTAGAACCTCACAATTGAGACCACCTATGGGACCAGTTGAAGTACAGTAGAACCTCACAATTAAGACCACCTATGGGACCAGTTGAAGTACAGTAGAACCTCACAATTGAGACCACCTATGGGACCAGTTGAAGTGCAGTAGAACCTCACAATCAAGACCACCTGTGGGACCAGTTGAAGTACAGTAGAACCTCACAATTGAGACCACCTATGGGACCAGTTGAAGTGCAGTAGAACCTCACAATCAAGACCACCTGTGGGACCAGTTGAAGTACAGTAGAACCTCACAATTGAGACCACCTATGGGACCAGTCAAAGTGGTCTCAGTTGTGAGGTTCAACAGTATATACTGTGTGTACGCTATCAGAAAATTGCGTCCATACCTATCCTCTTCAATAACAGGTGTTATTTCAGTTAGTGTAAAACGATGAAAAGCATTCAACTAACATGAAATAATTGCAATAATGCGATGTTTCAACTGTGAAGGTTTTCGTTAGGTACGTAGCTTGTTCGCAGTAAGAATAGCATCATTTACTATTCATCTTGGACTTGTGACGTGTATGTACCTAACGAAGACCTTTTTGATCGAAAAGTTGTTCCATGGCAAATATTCTGTGTTATGTACAGTGAATTCATGTTAATCCACCGTCCCTTTATCCACCAAGCCTTCTAATCTGCCACAATTTCCCAGTACCAATATAATGTACGAGTACCAATGAATATCCCGTTAATCAGCCAAACTCGTTAATCCACCATATTCTTTGAAACAAATTGTGGCGGATTAACAAGTATTCACTGTATGTATGTGAACGGTCAGTGTCAGTTGCCTCTTGTCATATCATGCCACGAGATATTACAATATCGATATCATTGTCTTCAGTGTAATACGTATGTTCTCAGGTGCTTGCTACAGATCACCTCAGGTGACCATCTGTCACACCATGTGTCTAACCCCGGTAGATAACTGTTGGTATTTAGCGGGGTTCTGGTCAGTATTGGCGGGGAATGTGTGGGGAGTGTGTGTGTACTCGTGTCAGGGTTCACCGCTTATCGGAAATCGTACAGCTTATCTGTTGCATCTCCCTTGATTCTCCTCCCGCGGTGAGGAGTGTCCTCAGGATTCCCAGACAGTTATGTGGCGATACGTACACCTCAAAAGGACAGGTGGCATGATTCCGTGTTGTTTTTTCCGTGAGATTGTCTCGCAGGATAAAGAGGCATGCCCTTCCGTGTGAACAGCCCGACGCCAACACCTAGATTTCAATTATGGGCTTGTGTATACGATATCACTTGTAGGAGTGTGCTACTGACGTCATAATTATTATTTTTCTTTTTTGTGGGAGTCCAGTTGTATTGCACCATTGTACTCTATTCCACTGTATTATTTCAGAGTGTGGGGAGTGTGGAACCTCTTTGTGATGTCATGTGACGTCACGTGATGTCGTTGTGAGTGAGTGTGAGACTGAGAGGGTGAAGCGAGGGTTGGAATGCTGTGTTTGGTGGGATGTGTTCCTTTTTTGAACACTTAAGGCAATTTCAATTATCTTTCTCTACCAGACACTTCCACCCTTGTGTTTATGTCATTAGCATAGCATGTGACTTCTGTCTGATGACTTGTGTTCCTTCATTGTTCTCATGGGTCCCACATTTAGTAATGTGTGTGTGTGTGTGTGTGTGTGTGTGTGTACTTTTGTGTGGGAGTGTGCCTGTATGGATGTGTGTGTGTGTGTGTGTGTGTGTGTGTGTGTGTGTGTGTGTGTGTGTGTGTGTGTGTGTGTGTGGTGTGCATGTGCTTTTGTGTGGGAGTGTGCCTGTATGGATGTGTGTGTGTGTGTGTGTGTGTGTGTGTGGTTGTGTGTGGGTGTGTACCTGCATGCATGTGTGTTCTTGTGTGTGGGTGTGTGTATGTGGGTGCATGGGTATGTTGTTGTGTGGGTGGGTGTGGGTGTAGGTGTATGGGTGTGTGGTGGGTGTGTGCCTGCATGCATGTGTGTTCTTGTGTCATGTTCACTTGCAGTACGTTTGTGGTGTATTCCTATCTCCTGTTGGTTCACAAAGGCTTACTGTACATACATGTATTGTATCTGTATCAGCACTGTGGTATTGTTCTTTACAGTGGTTTTCTTGTGTGTATCTGCAGATCACAAGGGAGAGGTTCGCAGTTCCTCTCGTCCTTTGAAGTGAAGACAATCGGGGAACTAGCTATGATGAAAATCACTGATGTAAGCGTGTGCATGTTGATGTACCTATGCATGTTGTTGGGGTAGCCGTACATGATGTTGATGTGTGTGTATTTTGATGTATGCATGTGCACATGTTGATGTTAATGTACTGGTACTTTTGCTCATTTTTCAACGTTTTCAATGTGCATAAGTAATTGACAGAATTGAAATTGTCAGTGTTAAGGCAATGGTTCTTTATAATAGTTGAGTTTCATGTCATTCTTGTCTTTTTTTCTTTGTTGCTTGATTCATCTCTTTCTCTTCTGTTAATGGTGCTTTTAGATTGCAAAAGATCCTCTGGTCTCTTCTCCGAAGGTGGAGAATATTCAAGGCATCATGAGAGAGTTCCACTCATCTTTGGTGAGTATTTTGCATGTTACCACGTGTGGTCAACCTACGGAGCAAACATGTGAAAACCAATAAGTTTTAATCCAGACATTCGGGCAATAGGCGGGTCAAAATCCTTTATCAGCATCTGTCTTCTTCTGAGGGCCGCTTTTTTGATGCCTTGAAGATAACCATGAAATCACAGAAGATAAACCTTGCCCTGGTTGGGAAAATTGAAGATTTCACGGCCAATCAGCAACTTTCACATAGGGTGTTAAAGTCCGTAGATCTTAATCCACTACTAGTTATAGGCAGTTTTGTTGACCACCTTTTCTTTCCTTTTTAGTGTGGTGGATTCCCAAATCCACAGCTCCGTGTATTCTGTTTGCCTGTGACACTTTCCATTTGCTGTAGAGTATATAGTCCTCACCTTTCCACTTCGAAACCCACATACTAATACACCTGTGTGTATTTTTGTTTCATCACAACCCCCACCACACAATGCACAGCTTTCCTCATACCTGTTTTCCTGTTCCTAAGGCTCATTGGCTGTATCCTGTACCATTGAACACAATAGGCTCTATTCCTTCTGTTATGCAGGTTGGAGGCACGGAAGTAGCTTCTGGGACCACAAGTGAAGGTACAAGTTCGGTGAACAGAGGAGAATCTGATGGTAAAGTTACTCAAGACAAGACGGAGTATTTGCCCGAATCTGTGGAAGTGGACCATGCAGGCATGTCCTTCTACACGCCGACTTCAGAAAATGACACAGAGTTATCTGAAGGTAATGTACCCAAAGGTCCTTCTGGAGCAGTTCCTACCGAGAACATTCCTCTGAAGTCAGCAGACAATGGCAATACTGCCACTGAATCAGCAAATGAGAAAGACCTCAACGCTGTGAACCACACTCAGCCGTCAGTCGATAGCGAAGATCCAGAAGAAATGAAAACTGAAGATAAGGATGAATGTGAGGAAGTAAGGATCTATGAGAATGAGGTATCTCCGGACAAGGGTGAGGAAGTGATTGGACGGCCAACTACGGACAAGAATGAGGAATCTTACAGAGGAACGGAGGAAAAGGGTAGCGATGAACAGGTGAAGCTGGGAACTGATGTGGATTTTGAATCTGATATGGATTTGGAAACTGTTCAGGAGGAGGAAATGAGAGTGGAGGCTAAAAGTGACAACATGGAATTGGATTCTGAGTGCCAGGAATTGCATTTGGAAGTGGAACCCTTGAGCTTGAATTCAGACATCAGACGGCAAGAAGAAGCACACATGGAAACTGCATCAGAGGAAACGCAGACAGACATGGATTCCGTAAAGCACTTCATTTACTATGGCATGAACCTGACTAGGGAACAGGTGGAGGATTTGGATATAACTGATCGTTTTGATCTGTTCAGGAGTTCTCTTAGAGTTTTAAAATTACTTGAAGAAATCGGAACGACCTTTTAATTTCAAAATTTACAATAACCTCTTTATATACCTATAATTATAATACATTATATGTATACACACATTATACATGTGCGTCAGTACTAAAGTTTGTCTTAGTCCGTGCTCACGTGATTTTTTACCGGCGGTAAATGTGCTTTTGGCGGCAATTCACATTAATATGGCGGTTGAACCTTGAATATTGCTATCGAGTGTTTGCATGCTTCTCGTTCTAAGACGGTGTTTAAAATGGATGATAAGGCGTCTGCCATTAGAGAAATCATAAAGAAGATGAAGAAGAATTTGGAATGCGCAATTTGGTTCGTTCGTGTATCGCAGTATTTGTCATGGCTTTGTGTAGTTATTGCCCTTGAAGCTGTAGGATGAACATTGCTTTCTGTCTTGTTTGTACAGCTTGGACCTTTTGAGTGATCCTTATTCTTCGCAATGCAACCACGCCTTTTGTAGAGGGTGCATTTCTACCGTCATTTCGTCTAGCAAACACCCCAGGTGCCCTCTTTGTAAGAAACCCATTTCAAGAAGGTCAGTTCCACTCAGAGTTCGATAGCACGCATGAAAACGAAGGTAGAATCTTCCCACGGGGACAGAAGCATACTACACAGTTCAAAAAGCCAACTTTAGCAAGGTCCTTGCTTCATAGGGTAGAATGGGATAATTTGGAAAACTCGACCATTGGCTCTTAATACTCAGCTTATGAATCGACTTCACGTCAGCAATATCTCCATACATGGGGGATTGACAAGTGGTAGACACTTGACCATATCTCGGCTTCTTCAGTGATTTAAAGGCACCCGCGTTTCGAATTGCCCTGCTCGTGTGTCCTGTTACCTGAATATTTGGATAAACGGAGGCAAACATGTATAAAATAATCAAATTAACTTTGATGTTACATTATTGGCCTGTCACGAAAAATATGGTCCGCTGACAAAAACAGTCCCCAGGACCAGAAATAGCGGTAAAACCAGTCCGTGCGAACAGGTTTCCTATGTCCTGAATGGTCCGCCCGTGCCTAACCCTATCCCTAACCCTAGCCCTAGCCCTAACCCTAGCCCTAACCCTAACCCAAACACCAACCATAAACCCTAACCATTTTTGGTGGCATATTGAGTCCCAGGGAGACCAAATATGGTGCCAAAAAGAGTCCGGGGGACCACTCTAGGTGGGGACCACTTCTCGTATGACAGGTCCTTACAAGATGTGTACTCTGATGTTGCGTAGGAGCATCCATGAGAATAGCAGGTTGGCGGATATAGTGGAGGCGGTGCAGAGGCTGGAACTAGCCATGTTGGCGGACACTGGGCTGGCAGGTCTGTGCATGTTCTATGCACTCCACGTCATGTAATTTGCATGTACTTACATGCTTGTGGTACATACATTCACAGATGTTAAAATAATACCTCCATTCACTCTAATGTAAGAGTAGTTGTTTCTGTCTATATACAGTATGTCAAGGTGGGCATTTTGTCCATCTTGGAAATTTTCACACTCTGGTCCTTTTTTGCAACTATATTATTCCCCCACCCCCCCTTGCTTCCTTTCCTGAACAAAACAGTGTATGTGTGTACAGAATTCTTACAGTATGGTTTGTACACAGTCTTGCTGGACAGTTTGTACAGTCACGCAGTACAGTTTGTACACAGTCAGTCATACAGTATGGTTTGTACACAGTCTTCCTGGACAGTTTGTACAGTCACACAGTACAGTTTGTACACAGTCAGTCATACAGTATGGTTTGTACACAGTCTTGCTGGACAGTTTGTACAGTCAGTCAAACAGCACAGTTTACATACAGTAATATTGAACAGTTTGTGTATAAGCCAATCATTACAGTTTGTACCATGTAGCAAACATTTTGTTTAGGTCACAACTGTATCATAAACCTGTCTGACTCTTCCTCCAGGTACACCACCGCCATCAGCAGCCATCCACAGCCACGAGTCCTCCGGTACCCCGGGGATGATCCTCCACTCTCTCTTGCACCCGACTCCAACGAAACCCGGACCCTCGATGAGAAGAGCTCAGGTGTGAACCACACTACATGGGACGTTGTACTCGCTCCAAGTAATAGTCCCCCTATTACAGACTAAACAGTAGCAGCCACCTTCACCTGAACAACTCCGAATACATACGTATAGTACAACTGACAATATAATGTGTTGTATGTAATAGATATATTATGCGTATGTATGTATGTACGTATCTAGCAGTATTTGTAGAATTTAGAGGATATTTTATATGTACTAGTATGTGTGCCATGGTATGTACGTACGTGCATGTTTTGATTATTTTGTTGATGTAATTGCTCTTGCTTTAATGACAACCCGTCGAATGTGAACGTACGTACATGCGCATGTAGCACTTGTGCATGTATCCAAGTTCACACATATGATCGTAATACTCATGCATGTACGTGCATGTATATGTTATATTCATCACCTTTAGGGAGAAGACACAGGGAATAGATCCTTCAGTGAAACATGCTTGCTCTTGGTAGCCTTCACAAAGGGTCGATTTCCTGTGTCTTTCCAAAGGTGGTATAAATAACATGAATCCTAATTAGCCACTTGCTGCCCTTTAAATGGCTAATTGGTTAATCAATTGTCACATCTGTGGATCTCAGGGATGCATAGGATATGTACGTGTCTCTCTTCAAAGTTGCCATCAGTCAGGATACATGTGTACATTAATCATATCTCTCTTCCATATACACATCCTCGTATCCATTATCACTCAGTCTCTGCTGTTATAAACTTCAATGTTATTCAATAGTTCTTGAATAAGATAGCATGCACATGTACGTACGTACATACATATATCTATTGTCCTACTGTAGAAGACCAGTGATACATTACCGGCAAGTGATGGGGAGGCAAACACGCAAGTAGTCATCTCTTCTCTGAGCCGCAGGAGAAAGAAGCGCAGATTGTACAATTTGAGAAAGTAAGCGGTGGATACACTCGGCAAATTGGCGCCACTGTGTGCATATAAGTATTTGTACCGTATGTAGCTGGGAATTGGACTACAGATATGCACCTCATTCTCTGACAGTGCTTGATTTTGTGGAGGGATAGTGGGAGTTGTATAGATGTATGTACATATGCATGCTTGTATGTGCGTATGTTAACTTTGTGTACTGTGTGGAGTCGAACTTCCATTTTCTATCCATTCTTGAACCTGAACCCAGAACTGCCCCTAGATCCTCTAAGAAGCCATCGTCTCCTTTATCTCCTGATGAAAGAACAGCAGTTGACCAAGGTATCGTTACTACCTGTAGCAGCGAACGGTCTGTCAGCCAGAAGAACAAGAGTCAGTGTGCTTCTGTCACCTCAACGGGGTCTGTCGGTAAGGATGTGGCAGATTTAGGATCCATGTTGAATACGCATCTGTCCAACAGCGTGGAAGGTAGCCAGAAGGAGAAAGTAGCCTCTCCAAGTTCAAGACCTCAAGCTCGAGCGATGGAGGATTCCTCCAGCTCCTCACCAAGATGTATTCTTGAGCAGAAGGGTGGTCTGGAGGGGAGTGACATTTTGGAGGAGAGCTTGTCGGTTGTCCCATGTACTATCACTGCCACTGGTGACCATGTTGAAGACACTGCATTGCTCTCCACTGAGCGGATAAGAGGCAAGGAGGTATTCCCACTTAGCTCTCAGGATGAAAGTAGCTTCCACCTTTCTATAAAACCTAACAACCAGACTGCATCCCAGCATGATACTGGTGTCCAACCTTCATCCCAACATGTTACCAGTGTCCAACCTTCATCCCAACATGTTACCAGTGTCCAACCTTCATCCCAACATGTTACCAGTGTCCAACCTGGATCCCAACACGGTACCAGTGTCCAGCCTTCGCCCCAACAAGGTACCAATGTCCAACTTTCATCCCAACACGGTACCTGTGTCCAGCCTTCGCCCCAACAAGGTACCAATGTCCAACTTTCATCCCAACATGGTACCAATGTCCAACTTTCATCCCAACATGGTACCAGTGTCCAACTTTCATCCCAACATGGTACCAGTGTCCAACTTTCATCCCAACATGGTACCAGTGTCCAGCCTACATCCCAGCACAGTCACCCTAAAGTCCAACATGGCACTCAACCTGTGTTACAATATAACACCCAGCCTTGGTCACAGAAGAGCACACTGTCCTGTTCACAGAGAAACACCTCGTCCAGCGCACAGAATGTCAACTCACCATCCACACAAGAGAGTATGGAGCCCAATAAACAGAGTGGTACCCCACTGTCAACCCAGAGCACCCCAGTTCCAACCCAGAGCACCTCAGTTCCAACCCAGAACACCCCAGTTCCAACCCATAACACCCCAGTTCCAACCCATAACACCCCTGTTCCAACCCATAACACCCCAATTCCAACCCAGAACACCCCAGTTCCAACCCAGGGAAGCACCCCAGTTCCAACCCAGAGCACCTCAGTTCCAACCCAGAGCACCCCAGTTCCAACCCAGAGGAGCACCTCAGTTCCAACCCAGAGGAGCACCCTGCTTGTTACACAGAGAAGTACTCCACCTTGTGAAGCTTCTCCACACATCATCCCAGAAACCATCCCGGGACACAATCCTGGTGGTGTGGTGCCCACTGTCGGAGAATCACCTGTCATTCCTCTACAAGACTCTGGCCTGACACTCCCCACATGTTCCCAAAAGCCACCTGCAGTTCACTCTGTGTTCGACGAAGACAGAATTGAATCTACTCCACCAATCTCATCTCTTTCAAGTCGATCAAGAAGCACTTTCCCGCCCTTTCTTATTGGCCTTTGTCAGTCTCAATCTCCACAGACCTGGCCCAAGCAGGCAACAGTTCTGTCTCCCTGCACACACACACAACCTAACTCAACCGCTAAACAAGACACGCGTCACCACAACGAATGTCCCATCATCCCAACTACCCCCGGAAGCACAAAGCGTGACCAGAGCTACAGCCCAGAAACATCACCCAGTTCTGTTAGTACAACCTCACTGGAAACATCCAACTTGTCAGCTACTCTGAATGAATGTGAGTATGTACATACGTATGTACTGTTTGTATGTATGTTGAATGCATGCATTCTACGATACTATCGAGTGCACACACCTCAATATTGTTGAACACGTACACCTCCATAGTACTGAGGTGAGTGTACTCAACGCCATTGTGGTTCCAGCCGATACTGTTGGATACACACACCTCTACACCATTGAGTGCACACACACCTCAATACACTCAAATACGCTCAATTCAATACATTTGGCTTCACAATTTTCACACAAGGTGGTAGTGTGTGTACACAGCATGTAGTATACGTATCTTTTGTCTACCTCTTGTGCAGCTTCTCTCTCTACGATGTCCACCAACGAGTCCTTCAATACACAAGTCAGTACACAATACACATACATACCACATTCAGTCCAGTTTAATCCTCACATTACTAACTGTATGTGAATGCATAGGTACATTATGTTTGAGCTGTCTGTTGCATACTGTGTGTGTATGTATGTACGTATGTATGACCAGTGTGTATTTATGCATGTATATATCTCCTGTTGTTTATTCTACAGGATATCGAACAACTCCAGTACCAACTGGAGGCAAAGAAGAAAGAAATAGCTCGTCTCAACGTTCTCCTTCAAACCAGCCCAGAACAAGTTGCCCCAATCAGTTCGTCATCTCCTGTAAGGGCAAGTGAACAATATGATGGAGACACGAAGAACGATAGTCAAAAAGACACTGCAATTGTGGTGTGTGAGCGAGAGAGCTTGTGTCTTGTAGGTTCTAAGGGAGGTGAAGACTGTAGAATGATAACGGACTGTTCAGAATTGAAAAGAGCATCGTCTCATTCTGCAAGCTTGTCTCCCTCCAATGACATACATGCAGTATTTCCTAGAGAATCTAATCCTAGTCAGCTTGAGTACAGAAGCGACAAGATGGCTGACCAGTCTTCCCTCTCTGAGCAGTATCCCAACTCCTCTCCAGAAAGGCTTGCCGATGAAGGATGTTTTGAGGACTATCTCGTTGATGATGGCAGTGTGGTGTCCATTGTGGAGTTACGTGATGGTAAAGTACTGGAGAAGCGAGGTGTGCTGACCTTTGTTGAAGATTTTGGATCTCAGGACCTCTGTGAGCCTGTGTGTAGTAACGTACCATCACATCAATTAGTGGGCTCCAACACCGTTCCGCCTCAAGTAGAGTGCTTCAATACACAGCCTCAAGTAGAGTGTTCCAACATGACACCACCTCACGTAGAGCGTTCCAACATGACACTACCTCAAGTAGAGCGTTCCAACATGACACCACCTCAAGTAGAGTGTTCCAACATGACACCACCTCACGTAGAGTGTTCCAACATGACACCACCTCACGTAGAGCGTTCCAACATGACACCACCTCACGTAGAGCGTTCCAACATGACACCACCTCAAGTAGAGCGTTCCAACATGACACCACCTCAAGTAGAGCGTTCCAATACAATATCATCTCAAGTAGCACATTTCAATACACAAACTCATGTGGAGTGTTCCAACACAATACTGCCACCAGTAGAGAACACTGCTGAAACCTGTGTGGCTCCAGTGGAGGAATCTCGTCTGGAGAGTAGCGTGTGTGGCTCCATCAATTCCACCCTCGAATGTGATACAAACCTTGACAATCCATCGGTGATCCCATCCACGTTCAAGACGCAAATTCCCGCTGAAAATAGCGTCTCCACTGCGGACTTCGAGAACAGGGGGTTGTGCAGCGTAGGATCTGGTAGTGAATGTCCAATGCAGGGTGCTGTGGACACGTTGGAGGTGAGTGTGATTCGGGACTCTCTCCCCCTGGCTACGCAGCAGGGCCCTCACCCACAAGAGTCCACTACTGCAAGTTGTAGTCCGTCACTTCTTGGAAGACGGAGTAGTAACCGTGTGCCACAACTGGTGGGGAAACTGGCCACACAAGTGGTGAGAAACGAAGAAGCTGAATTGCAGTCGAGTTCCCCTACTAACCCAGCCAACGATGGTGATACAGGAAAGAGTAGCAAACCTGCTACCTTGGAAAGTTCTCCCACTGTTCTGAGTGAGACACAGGATGTAGATTTGGGAGGGTTTTCGGTGCTTTCGAATAACTCGGGAGAAACAAGCCTCCATCGTACGAGGGACAGGACAGCAGATGGTAGTGATCAAACAGAAGAACGTAGTCACGCCACCTCCACTTCTGGTGTACGTCATCGCTCATCAGAGAATATACCTAACACTCCATGCACCACCAATAAGGAGGACGGCCTGAATGGAATCTGTGAGCGGTTGGAGGAGAGAGCAGTTTTGGGAGGGCCACAGTCCTGCAAAGGAGAGAATAAGCCCACGAGGATGTCAGAAGGACTACAGAGCACTCTGTCTTTCATAAAGGAGGCAGAGAAAGTCATTGATGAATTGGTCTCTCACAAAGACTCCACTTCGCCTATGTGTGCCCAGGAAAAGTCAATCCGTACTAGTGTTTCAGAGCCGTTGGCGGTTAACTGTGTCCAAACGAGTTTTTCTGTGGCCGAGAATGCTTCTTTGACGTCTCGTGTCAAGGAAGTGACCAGTAAGTCTCACAGCTCGAGGACTCTACCGAAGAAGAGGTATTCCGGTGGAGTTCAGAGTCCCAGTAGACCAGTAATGCATCCGATTGGAGGTTGGTACTCCTCTCGGAAGAGGAGCAAGGCCACCACACCAGGGAATTCCTTGTTGGAGGACACGCCTACTGCCCACCGGGAAACCAAGAAGACCAACTCCAAGAAGAATCCAGAGTTTTGGCAACCTCTGAGTGATAAGAAGAAGAAGCTTGACTTCATCAACTCCATCGCTGCCTCCGGACCAGGAACGGCAAATGGACGTTCGGACAAAAGACTCAAGGAAAGGGTGAGTATACAGGTAGACTTGATGGAAGTATTCTTGAGAGAGCCTCTTTATCGACCACAGGATCCAGTTGTCTTGCAGCTGCAGTACTGTGAGGTGGTTTCCCCTGGTCTTTCCCACTGTGAAGTGTTTCCACAAGGACGTTCCAACTGTGAGGTTGTTCCCCCTGGTCTATCCAGCTATGAGGTGGTTCCCCCAGATCATCCCAACTGTAAGGTGGTTCCCCCTAGTTCGTCCACGCCTGCAGCTAAGAAGAAACACTCCTTGGTGGCCTCCGCTCTTGGAAAAGATCAAATGGTGAGTGTGTGTGTATCCGATATACTTAATGCATATGGCTATGTGTGTATCCTATATACTTAATGCATATGGCTATGTGTGTATCCTATATAATGCATATGGCTATGTGGGTATCCTATATAATGCATATGGCTATGTGTGTATCCTATATACTTAATGCATATGGCTATGTGTGTATCCTATATAATGCATATGGCTATGTGTGTATCCTATATAATGCATATGGCTATGTGTGTATTAGTCATGCATTAGTCATGAGGGCCACTTTGTGTGTGACACTACTTCTGCATGCAAATAGCAACAAATTGTGTACATAAGTAGATACGTACTGTGGATTGGAAAATCGATCCATATTTGGAGATTTCTTGGAATTTCCGTCTCCTTTT